>CAJDSM010027943.1:0-18654 GCA_903981925.1 Ostrea lurida
GAGAAATTAATCCGCCATAGAGCCCTTTCGCTTATAATGGATGGGACTGGACTCTTAGATGAGGAAAGTTGGCATCTGATTAATCCTGAACCACCCTCGTCGTCAGGAACCAGTGATAGGAGGGAATGTCGATATGTTCCGTGCGTTATGGACGTCGAGGGTCGCACATGCAGACAATCAATCAAACAAATTCTGAATTTTACATTTTTAACTTTTCCCTAATTTTTACAATTATATATTAAAATAGTTTTACTTTCAACATTTTTGAACTTATGACCAATGTCGACACGGCCTGGGGATTAGATCCCATGTTTATCAGGACGGTATACACAAACCCTCACGCTTTCTCTGCCAGCTATTCACAACCTGCATAAGCGATTGGCTCCGCCCCCAACGATTCAAAATTCGTAATTACAATGTAAATACGCACAACTTTTTTCGCATTAAAAAATTCTGGAATTAAAATTGTTGATTTACTGTAAGCAAGCGTAAACCACGCGGCGTATTTTAAAAGGTAAGTTTATTCGCCATTGTGGGCGAGAGGATTTTTCCACAATTTGGTTCGCTGGACCCACAAATAAAATTACTTCGCTATGCGATGGTTTTTGCAAACCCTGAATTCAGTCTTGTACTCCGGGCTGTACTTACAGTAAATAAAATAAAAGTATAGTTCAAGACATTTCACTTCGTTCCATCCTTCAGAGCAGTATGGTTTCAGTCGGGAGGGAAAAATGCGTAAATTTATACATGAAATAATTATTTAATGTTTAAAATATGTAGTAAATCAAATTATAACCAGGGTTCAGCCACTGCCTTATATTGTATTGTTCACAATGCTTGGAAAAATTCTTCTATGGCTCTGGGTGAAGTTATGGATATAATGGCCAACTTTTCACACGTCCTGAAAGAAAAATATCACCGGTATAAATTTTACAATTGCCGACATCACAAACTACTACGACTGAAACTTTCAACGATCACTAAATCTTAATATCTTAATGCATTTAGGAATTACGTTCGAAAATATCAACAAACAAATTTCAAAAATCTAATGGCGAAATTGTCACAATCTTGCTTCATTCGTACTGTTTTTCTACTTTCGATTATGGGCTCAAACAACTGTCAGATACTAGGTGACGTCACAGGATTTGGCGCTCTAAACACCGTGACTATTCAAAATACGATTCATGAGTGATTTGGAGTTTTTCGCATCAATATTCTTGTTATCAGTCACTGTATCTTCGTGTTCATTTCAGAGACATCATTTATTTGAAGTAGTATGTTTTATTCTATCAAAAATAGCATTGCATGCACAAAGACCCTTTAAGGGTTAATGAGTCCACTGTAAATAAGATTTCTGATAATTAAGTTCCTTCCAAATTTAATATTGCACAAGAGAATGTGATATTACTTTTTGGCCGGTGAATATTTTTCTGATGTCTGCGGTCAATGCGGACGGCCCATACTCTGGTCGTGGGAACACGCCCACCTGCGGGTCGAGGGAAAGTTCAGCAGAGGCAAAAGTTTGGGCTGTTCCACGGAGATAAACATTTATATAGTGTTCTGCGCGTTTCACGGATGAAAAAACATATTGTTATGTCTATCTCCTGAATATACTCCAGCTAGTTACATGTAGGAATAATTTAGCAACACTCCAAGATTCATCTTTATGGATAATTCGACGATCTGAAAAAAGATAATTATAATTCATTCAAGTAAATGGGGAAGAAAACATTCTGCATGAAGTGTTTTACAATTGCATATCAGTGTTGTTTTCCAATAACACTCCCAAAGGAAAATGCCATAAACTACTTACATTATACAGTTATTCCATGTGGTATTCGTATATATGTAACTAGTTCAACTTATTTGCTCCAACACTAGTAATCTGTGGTATGACAGGAGCAACTGTTCTGTCCTGAGGCCCGGCCAGGCCGGAGATTCGGTAACAATCAGTTTCTCTTGGTCAATCCCCGATACCGAAGGACATTGATTTGGACTGTTCCCTAAATACCAATTGGAATATAACTGTTTTTATTACCTAATCTTTATAAACAAGTCAATGCATATTTTGATATAAAAAAAAAATATTATAAAAAGACTAAAATTACTAATATAGGACTAAATTATGAACACAATAATATTAGGATAAATAAAGATTAGTCAAATCGTTGACGATCGTGGTTTACTTTGGTTTAAACATTTTAGTTACGTCATTAATACGTGTTTGGCTTGCGTCACAATGGGATATTTTTGGCGCATTACGTTGCGCATGTAAAACAGTCTTTATTCCGGAAAGTTAACAGTCAAAATCTTACACCTTGAACACAACAATATATCAAAAACCTTTCCCCCCAGGAAACAGTTCAACATGAGACAAATATACAAATTATATATGACAATTAGTAATAAATAAATTGTTATTTTTACCTATACATTTTACATCAACAGAATTTACTCAGAGGTTAGTAGAAAGCCAATATTATTTTAGACCTTGAGCGCAAAACCCCTGTTCCCCCCCCCAGGGGAATTTTTGAGGGTATGATTTTCTGCATAAGCTTATAAACAAATGCTACAAAATGAGCCATGTTTGCACTCTGGCGTTGGGGCGTTAAGGAGTTTTGGGGTAAAATCTTAAGAATTTTTTCAAAAATCGATGAAATTTTTGGAAAAAAAAACTGTATAAATCTTAAATATTTTTTATTTTTGTTTGTCTTAACCCTTATCACGCTAATCACAACTTTAGTTGTTCTGAAAAATTGACCCTCACCGCTAAACGCAACAATAGTTGCTTTTGTACATGTTTGTAGTTGATCGATTTATTTTCATATTTGGGGATTTCCAAGGTAAAAAAAAAAAAAGCTGTAATTTGACCATTTCTCATTGGACTCGTGCTTGAAATATCTTTAGTGATGATCGATTAAGAAAATTGAGAGAGGAAAATTACTGAACAAGAAATTTCTCAATCTGTATAATTTTAATCAGGCAGTACAGAGAAAAACTAATTCAATCAACATAACATGATAAGGTTAATATGGCTGTATCATAAATGTTCATTAAACTATCAGGACATAACACCTCAAACACACACAATTTTATTTTCTTGGCTATTTTGGGGGGGAAAATACCGATTTTTGTGAAAAATCAATGAAAACTCAACATTTTCTAATTTTCGCAATTTTTGTGCATTCAAAACGAATTGTCATGTTTGGTATGGCTTTGGGTATGAATAATCCATCATTTCAATTTAATTATTGCATGTATAACATATTTGGTAAAAAAAAATACTTCTCAAAGTGGAAACACTCATTACAAGGCATCATTAAATTATTGCTTCGTTACATCATTGCATTAATATCACAAAATTTTTATTTCAGGTTTAATTTTAATAAATTGAAAGACAAAAATCAGAATAAAAATAATAAAACTATTCTATTAATTTAATTGATCAAAATTAATTAATTAATTATTAATTTAAGAGACAATTATGATACATGTACATGTCTGTTGTACTTTTATTGGTATGCAGGGGTTCTAGGTTGAATTGCGTCTTAGCTAAATTTGTGATAGTCCAAGAACAATAAGACTGAGTCCCGATATACAATGTAGTACATTTTTGAAACAAAATATGTTTTTATTTGCAATAAATGAATTAAAAGATATATACCCTACATATAAAAATACATAGCCACGATGGCTGCCAAAAAGTGTTACTTTTCCAAAATTTACCCGTAACAGAGAACTAGATACATCATTAAGTAATATTCTCTCAATATCTAATAACAACGTTAAGTATGTTCAAGCGTACGTAAAGAAAGAAGAACGCGGCACTGACAATAAGAGAATGCATGTTAACTTTCGTTTCACTCTGATTTGGGTAGATCTCTGACCACTGACTTGATGACTGAGCCAATTTAAGGGCTTAATTGTCATGAACGGGAGATATATGACGACCAGAGAAGAACTGCTTAAGTTTTGGGAAAAAGGAAAAAAGGTTGTATAAGGCTAGATCTTGCGAGTATGGTGGGTTGTAGGCAAGATAGATACCTCAACTTCAAAAAATTGCTTCACAAGCTCAGATGTATGTGATCGAGCATTATCATTAAAGTAGACGAACATGCCTAAATGCTGACATAGATGTAGTTTATGCTAATTATCTCAAGAGCTTTTTTAGTGTAGCATATTGGTAATAGCCGACCGGTAACACTTTTTCCTTATGGGCATCGGAATTTGTACGGCCATACCATCACATTAGAAGGTATGCAGTAAAGAACCTTCTTGTGCTTATGGATTCTTTTGGCAACTACAGGGTCTTCACCGTGTTTAGTTAGCCATTTTTGCTTCCAATTTTTCTTATTGGTTCAAAATAGTAAACCCATGTTTCGTCACCAGCAACAATGTTCGCAAAATTGTCTTTAATTGAATATAGGAAACATCTTCAGAAATTGCTTAGCGGATTGTACTCGTACCCGTATTTGGTCATCTGTCAATATATGTGGTTATGCATCTGGCAGAAATCTTTTGTACTTTCAAAATACGCTTCAAAATGAAATTGCACCCAAGACAGCGATTTACCAACAGCTTTAGCATTATCCACGAATCATGGATCTGCTATCACTTTCAATTATTTTCCCCGACTTTTGCTTTGCCTGCTACAGTCACAGGTCCATCAAATTTTGCCGCATCTTCGACGGACTCTGTGCCAGTCAGAAATTCTTTCTCCCACCTATGAACTGTCCCAGACCCATAAATTCTCCCAATTAAGTGAAAATCTGCATTACCGAATCACTTAGTTTTGTTGCTAACTTTTATATAAGCTTTATTATCTATAGCTACATTTCTCACAGCGGTTTCCTACCATTTTCACAACAGTTGGTCAACAACTGGCTCTATCCGAAATGACTTAATATTAAGTTTAAAATTATGTGGAACTGAAGGCTCGATGTCGTTTTAATTTGTTTGGAAGATCCATGAAATGGCGCAAAGCATTATCACGCTTGTGGTACAATACACATTACATATCCAATATCGCCACGTTGTTTTAAACTATCAGTTGTACATTTGGCCGTAATGCTGATGACGAGCAGCTAGATCTCCAGACTTAGATGGGTGGTACCAGAGGGGTGATTGAATATGAAATGGACAAGTGGTGCTATTGTGCCACAGGAAACTTATTGACATAGATCACTGTTCGTTATCTTGCCTTTACATACTGTGTGCTTTTGGTGATGATCAGTGGAAATGGAACTAATGAAGATGGGGATGAAGTGGAAATGAACTAGTCTGACTCGATGGAATATTTGATGATCATGATCACCATCAGTTGAAGCGCGTTAATGCTCAAATTTATGCAAATTTGTTTGTTTACATACATTCATTAATTTGAAACAATTACTACTCAAAAATTATGCAAAATTTACAAGAATTTGATATTTACATAGAAATGTTTGTTTATTGTTCTGTTCATAATTTTTAAAAATAAGACATTAAAAACATTTTTTTTTTAACAAAAATCCATTATTTTTTCATTGAATATGCAAATGAGCTAATTTACTATATAACAGTAGCATATAAAAGTACAATTCAGTATGCTTTCATTTGATACCATCTCTGATGTATATAAGTTAAAACTAAAACCCAAGATATCACATCGTAAATTTTTTAAAGTGTTTAAGTAAATTGCTATGGTAACATTTTTTAAATCCCCATTACGCCCAAACAGCCAGATTGCAAACATGGCTTAAAATGTTTGCCAATACAATGTAATTCAAATCAAAGTTGGTCTGCAAAATTCGCCAGAAACAAACATGTTCCTGTTTGTGCTCATAAATACAAAGAAGGTAATCAGAACATGATTTTTTACGAAAAATCAATTAATATTCATGAATATGCAAATCAGCTAATTTACATAAATGGTAGGATTTAAAAGTACAATTCATATGCTTTCATTGGATTACCATTCTGATGTATCTAGGTAGAAACTAAATCAAAGTTTACATTATAAAATGTTTGAATCTGGGATAGTATAGGTTGCTATGGTAACGAATTTAAATCACTGTTACACCCAAACGCCCAAACAACCAGAGTGCAAACATGGCTTAAAATGTTACTGATACAATGTACTTTTAAGGGACAGTGGTTTGCAAAATTCCCCGGAAGAAACATGTTTCTGTTCTGTTCATAATATAAAAATATAGCAATAAAACATCAATTTTTACAAAAATCATTAATATTCATGAATATCGCAAATGAGCTAATTTACATATAATGGTATCAAATAAAAGTACAATTCATATGTTTTCATATTGGTACCACTCTGATGATTCTTAGGTGAAATTGAAGCAAGATTATGACATTATAAATGTTTGAAGGTGTGATAGCGAATGTTGCCTTGGTAACGTTTTTTAAATCCCCGTTACACCCAAACGCCCCAACAGCCAGAGTGCAAACATGGCTTAAAATGTTTGCTAATACAATGTACTTTAAGGTAAAGTTGGTTTGCAAAATTCCCCGGAAGAAACATGTTTCTATTCTGTTCATAATGTAAAAATTTAGCAATAAAAACATTAAATTTTTTACGAAAACCATTAATATCTATGAATATGCAAACTCTTTTCTCTATATGTGTATCAAATAAAAGTTACAAGTCATTGTGTCTCATCATTTGGTACCACTCTGATGTTTCTAATGTGAAATTGAAGCAAGATATGGCATCATAATGTTTAGAAGCGTATGATAGCGAATGTTGCCATGGTAACGTTTTTTAAATCCCCGTTACGCCCAAACGCCCCGCCCACCAGTGCAAACATGGCTTAAAATGTTTCTAATACAATGTTACTTTAAGCCAAAGTTGGTCTGCAAAATTCCCCCTGGGGGGGGAACAACAAACGTGTTTCTGGCTCAGGGACTATATAGTTGAAAATTGAAAAGTCAACACTGACCCATCGTGGAACTCTGTGAGATAAAAAATGTGAATCCTTGATCCATGTCAATTTTCAAATGATTTGTTTACAGTTTGTATTTATTACTCCTCAAATTGTCAATTCTGTATTTACACTCTACCAGTACTTCAATTCTTGATTAAGAAATTTCAAAGCAAGATGGAAACTGCCATATGTTAAAAATTCAAGACCTGTATTTTAAGAATCACCAATCAGATTACATGTATAATTTGGACATGATAGAAAGCCGAGTTGTGCACTTTCAATCCAGTCCAAAGCAAACTGCAGGAGAATAGACATTCACAAGGACAAGACACCAATTAACCTTAATGCTCACCAAGTTATCTTGGCCTTACTGTGCTTCAGAGAAGTTTTACCCTCTTCAATCGGGATCCCTTGTCAAAATTTGACTCCATATTGACTCGAACCTAGCCCCACTTCAATCCACTTAACATAGGGATGTTTCAATATCAATATGACTACTAACATGACCATTATATTCCCATAAATAACTTTGTTCCCCTATTCTGATCCCACACTACCCTCCATGGTCATGATTGAATAAACTGGAATCTGCACTATCTAATGATGCTTGCATACTAATATGACTTATCTTAGAGAAAAAGATATTTTTAGAGATTTTTCTATATATATTGATAATTAAAACTGTTCTACTTATTGTGGACCCATCCTACCCCTTGGCAACAGGATTAGAACAAATATACACTACCCAAGGATGTTTGCATATGACCTTACATTCTTGAGACAAAGAGTTTTCAAGATTTTTCCTTTACATTCCCATGTAAAACTGATCTCCTATTGTGGCCCCATCCTACGACATGAGAAGATACTGTCTAACAATTCAGTCCATTTCATTCTAACATATGATACCTGCTGATCTCTCTGTTTTTCCAGTTTTCTTTGTTTCCAGAGTGATCTCCCCCTCATTGGCACTTTATTGCTGCTTGGTTTTCGTAAAGTAGAACGATTGTTACTCAGCTTCCTTGAATGTAAAGAACAAGACTTAAGAACACTATAGATGTGTTAGGAAACTCTTTGAAGTTTCCTGGACAGGGCACCAATCAGATATCGGTGTTACATGTAAATAACGCCTGTTTCTAAATGAAATACATTGTATATGCACGTCTAAAGATATAAGAAATGAATCTTAAATCATTTAATTTTATAATACAATAACAAAAAAATAATGTTCATTAGACTTTAATTATTGTTCAGGTATGTGATCCAAAAATCACCTAATTCTAAAAAGGTGTCTTAACCAATAAGAATCGGCGCTAGGTAATCACTTAAAATAAAATTAAATGATATCGATTTGGATTTCAATGATAGTGAACCTGATAGCGGAGTCCAGCTCAGTGATCCAGCTTTTCATGTCGTCTGCTTCATTTGAAAATAACAGTAAACTCTCCTCTTTACAGGTAATCTGAAAATGTAAGTGCACTGTCACATACTGGCAAAATTACTAGTGTCTGTCATTGCATTTCAGATATTACGATTTAACATCATACATATATATCATAGACCAATTGGAAATTATTTGTTATGTAAACAAAATAATATTGAGGTATGTTGTTGTTTACAAAGTTTACAAAATGTATGGTTATCAATCAATGTTTATTATGTAACTTTGGTCAAATTTTGCAACATTAGTTGCAAGATTATAAGGGGCTTCACTCGTCTCAAATGTGACACTGTAAAACATATTAAGAATATGTCAAAGAGGATAATAGGTCCAATTTCCATCAATATGAATTAATGATTCCAGGTCATGTACTGTAAAGGGGGAAATATTCGCGTGGGTTTTATTTTCGCTATATTCGCGATTACACTAATGATCGCCAAAATAAAACCATCGCGAAGTGTTGTTCAGTGTATTTGGGGGTATGATTTTAATTCAATTTCTCTAATTTCTGCGAAATTTAAACCATCGCGAAATACCAAAGGATAAAAATCGCGAAAAATCAGCCCCGCAAATTTAAAGCCCTTTACAGTAGATCCATTTGAATTGAACCGGATATCATCCAGGTAATCCAATCACTGCCTGGCAAAACATGTAAAAGTTATCTATGAAAGCTGTTGAGTATCTAACCTTAAACATGCCTCCAGCCTCTGCCTTTTCCTGCGCACCCCGTCTGGAGCCCCCGAACACGGTTTCCAGTTCACAGTGCTTCAGAGGCAGAACACAACAGCAGGTGTAAGAACTGTTAATACTGTCCAGTAGCCTGGGCTTCCCATAAATCAAGATGTCCGAGAACAGGAAGAACATCCTGTCATGGGGCTTCCCTCCCCTTTTGGAGACCTATAATTAGAATATGAAAGATCTATGGTGGTTCATCAGTTGTTAAGAACTAGCCTTTGATGCAAGTCTACTTTTTTCACTCTATTTTAGTACATGACAGTAATATAGCAAGAAGTACATGTGCCACTGAACTGAGATTCTGCAATATACTGTGGAATCATCATTACTCGTGGGGGACCAATGCTAGTGGATTTCGTGGGTCACTCTTACCCACGAATTAACGTCTCCGTGAACATGTTTTATTTTCCTTTTAATCTTTATAAATATTATGTTGTTCGCATTATTTATCAATTACCCATGAAATTACGTCCCCACGAACCAGCAAAAATTTGGTTACCAACGAACATTGGCCCCCACGAATTAAAATGATTCCACAGTATTGAACTTGACTTCACTGTTAGCAATGTTCACGCTGCAAACTACATCAGCCCAACATAATGAAAAAGAGCAATGCCAACGTGGCATAATATACCCATACCAATTTTAGTAGGATTCATATTTTATTTTAGTAAAGCTAGCACTATCCTTTATGTGCTAATTCATTATTGTGTTTACTGAGAAACAATAGGCATCCTTCAATATTGTGCATATGTACCTAGTTTGGTGGTCCCTAGCCCAAATATAGTTTGGTCTATTATTTCTACAAGGTTTTCTTAATAGCTGATACTATGACCTTGACCTTTGACCTTAAACAACAATAGGCATCTTCTTCTCATCATGGTGTGATCAAATGCATCAAGTTGTAAGATCCTGGAGCTTACAGTTCAGTCTGTATCCTGTTTACAAGGTATTCTGATTAAGTGACACTACGACCTTGACCTTTAACCTCTGCTCTTGAAAAACAATAGGCATCTTCCTCTCATCATGGTGTGATCAAATGCATCAAGTTGTAAGATCCTGGAGCTTACAGTTCAGTCTGTATCCTGTTTACAAGGTATTCTGATTAAGTGACACTACGACCTTGACCTTTAACCTCTGCTCTTGAAAAACAATAGGCATCTTCCTCTCATCATGATCAAATGTACCAAGTTGCAAGATTCTGGAGCTTATCGTTCAGTCTGTATCCTGCCTACAAGGCTCAGAAGGACAGATAGGCAGACGGTTGAATGATGCCATACCATCTTTGACAGGCGTATAGATCAAAGAAAAGATTAACAGCCAAATAAACCATTCTTAGACAAATAATGGCTCTGACAGTGTTCTTTGGGCACTTTCTTTAAAATCGAAAAGCAATAGCAAAATGTTAGTTCTTAAAAGACTAATCTAATCATGACAACATCAAATTGTAAGAAGATTTCACCAGAATAGAAAGCTTTTATTGCTATTTCGATGGTGAAATCACACTCTACATTATGCCTTAACAAGCCAATAAATAAAATTTCATTGTACATAACAATCCACCTTAAAAACCAACAACTACTTCTAGATGTAGCTGTTCAATAGGGGACTGATTTGAATAAACTAAAACCGTTACATAATTATATTTAAGCAATGATTATTGATTTATTGAAAGATGTAGTCTCATAACTGCAACGGTGTTGTGCATACAAATTGAATAACGCGTATGAATACAAGAACTACTTACAGGGTTTTAAAATATGTAAATATATGAACTCTTTTAGGTTGAAAATGTATAAAACTGTTGACAATTTGATGTTTTATTTTCAAGAAAAAATTAATTAAATACTTGGGTTATTAATTTTTTTTTAAATTTTGCACTCCTTTTTGTCGTGTACGATATGACATCATGAGTGCGTAAATGTCACATTGCTGTATCTTTTTCCTGTACATTTCATTGTGACGTAACAATTACTTACCTAATGGCTGTTCCATGAACCGCTACTTCCCCAAAGGATTGAGCAGAAAGTTTAAAACATAACAATAAAAGCACAAACAAATGCATTTTCTAAGAATGTTAACGCGCGTTATTCAATTTGTATGCACACCACGTTGCAGTTATGAGACTACATCTTTCAAATAAATATATTCATTGCTTAAGTATCATACATATGTAAGTGCCATTTTTTCCTGAATAAATTTACCTTCTTCAGAATTCCCTCCTTGATGAATTCTCGGCCTGGAGTGAGGATTTTGGGAGCAGATTTGTCAAAGCACTTCTGAATGCTGAGCATTTTCTGGAAGTTCTCATGTTGTTTAATGTGGTTATTTATGTGGGTTGCTATGTCACCGACTTTCTGTGCAGCCTCTGCAAAATGTACTCCAACAAGTTAGATCCTCGGTTAAAGTACCTTATATAAATTGACTGATTCTAAAGTTAGCATACCAAGAAATCCAATGCATGTGCATGCATGTTACAACAAATGACATTCATTCTGCACCTCTACTAAAGATATACCGTCATCCTCAATAGTTTTCATCTTAATCCTTTGTACAGTTTCTGAGACAAAGAGCGCCAGAGATAAATAAGAAGAAACAGACTTAAAAACAATATGTTTCCAAACTCCATTGATTTTCATAGTACTTGTACTATAATTTTCTTTGTATGGACATACCCAAAAATTCAAATTTTCAACAGATTGCAAAAATTGAATTACAATGAAGAATAATAGCTCTCTTCAGACCCCCCTCCCCCCCCCCATCCCCCAATTTTAAGATTATTTAACCCTTTTGAAAAAATACTTTCAATATCCCAAATTCATTGTAAATTTTCACTTGCTCCTATTCAGCTTTTGTCAGAACTCCCTGCAGTCAGCTAAAAGAATATATAACAGTGGAAAATGTTGGAAAGAAACATGTTAAAACTTCCAAATTTTTGCAAATCATCTCGAAAATGCTGTGGGGAGAAGGGTAACGTTATCATTCAGCAGCAAAGCAAATGCTACGCCATCGGCGACGTGATAGGCAAAGAGCTAATCTAAATTTTGGTGCTACTTGGCACATCTAGCACCTTCTGATTCCATTGTTCTTGAGAAAATTTTTTTTTTAAACACCATCCTATTTCCACTATTTCATCTTTATCTAACATTGTAAAAGAACATAAGCCTTCAGTTGAACAAACTGAAATCCCATTAACCCAAGGATGCCTTGTGGCAAGTGTGGTTGAAATAGATTGTGTGGTTTTGAAAAAAATGTGAAAAGTTTACAATGTCTGACATACAAATTTGTGTAAAAAAAAAATCACTTAAGCCTTCACTCCGGTAAGCTAAAATGATGCTGCATTTATGAAAAAAAAAAAAACTTCAATTAAAACTAAATTTGCTTACCAAGTGAAACACCACACTCCCCAAAACTCATTCAGATCAAAATTTAAAATAGGACATGTACAATGGCATCATGTAACAACATACAATGTATCCATGAAAGTTACACAGAATTCTGTTGATTGGTTTTAGAGGATGAGAGGTGGGGATGGACGAACGAACAAACGGAACACAGGATCACAATAATCCCACCGCTTCGCTAGCAGGGGACATATTGATGCTCATCAAAAATGTGTCTGCTGTAACAAAGACAGTGATGCAAAACTTCATTGGTGTAAGTGTCACTTTAACTGAAACTGACATCCACTTTAATAAACATGCTGTAATTATTTTGCTCTTGGCAACATTCAACAGTGGCAATTATTCAAGAGAATTAATTGCTTTGAATTAATTCTGTTACCCCTCAATTCCTCATAGTCATGGTGATCTGTTGTGGTGTTTTCTAACAGGTCCTCCAGCAACAACTTGTACCTGAAATGAAATTTTTGAGGTATTTAACTGGAAATCAAAATCTCTGTTTAATTTTTTTCTTTTCATTCTTTAATATAAGCAATCTGTGTATATCACAATACATGTACAAATATGCATATCAACTTAGCAAGAATCATGTAGGGATACAGACATGTATTTTTTAGGTACCATCTCACCTTTACATTGATTCTCTGCATGTCCTTTCAGGCACTTCCGCCCGATCACTCAATAAGAGTCAAATGCAAAGTTTACAATTTATTACTTTAACAAGCACCGTGAATATAACAAATTGGTGTAACAGATCCCATACACATGTACACATGATTGACTGACAAATCCTAGTAACATAGTAACCACAATGGCAGGATAAACATATACTATACAGGGTGATGGCGGTTATGGCCGCATGTTACATGTACATATAGAAATCAACAAGTTGCAGGTCCGAGGGGACATTCGGAGTAACGACTTAAAGTATTATGGCAAACCGGTGGCCCCATGTGAGCACGAGAGCCGACATCCTGGACCGAGACATCCAAGGACCGGGAAAGGGATCCGTCCCAATCTGTTTACCCTGTTCCAACCAGACCGCCCCCCGTTGAATCGTACCCGATCTCCCCTGGTACTCCGGAACGGGGTCTCCCCTCCATGTAAGAGGTGGAGAGAGCACCAAGACTGCAGTCTTGTGTGTTCTGATCAACTCATGCTTTTCTACATGAACCACTATACTCAAATAAAAGATTCACATTCACACAGTATATGTTCAATTGTTTCCACTTCTCTGTGACAAAAAGGACACATAGATCTTAAAGTTTACCTTTTTGATTTTGAATACAATCTTTGTTTCTAAAATCATATTAATTATTCTGTATTGAAACCAATGGATTTTGCAGTTTTTAATTATTTTGAAAGTACATTTAAAATTTTTTATATCTAAAAGCATGTTCCATTATATCACTGTATATACTCACCTATAAGTCAGTTTACCTAAAAGTTGGTTATGTTTTTTAAAAGTAATTTTGAAGGATTATACCATTGACCCGCTACTTTTTGCCAGAATCGGTTGACAATTTCAAATCAAAGTTACACTGATTTTGCCTTTTTCAAAAAATATTTTGAGAAAAGTTTCCAGTATTCAATTATCCTTTCTCCAAAAATCAATCTCTTATTATTTACCTGTGTTCAACTAGAAATACTTGAGTTAAAACTCACAAAGGATTTACCCCCCCCCGCATCATCTTTTTACGCTCACTTGAGTCACTGAAGCCTGAACCAAAAGAAGATATTACCCGCCAAACAAAATCTATGTTAAAAAACCTATAAGTTTGACCTTGAGACTCAAGTCAAGGTTATACAGACCATGATGAATGTAAGTCAGACACTAAACTAGGCCAAATATAATCACATCAGAAAACTTATACCTTTGACCTCTGAGTCAAAAGTCAAGTCATACGTGGTCAAAGGTCACCATACAGTCATAAATGTATGCAATACATCCTTTCATGTTGATACAACCGTATGCTAGATACGGTATGCATATGTCAAAGAACAAAGAAGTTATGGCCTAGACACGAATTAACACACACAGACGGACAGACAGACAAACAGATACAGCCAACATACATTCGTCGCATTTGATTCATCCATCTGTGCCAAATAACAGATTGCCTATGGTAAAGAACAAGTACAGTTATGGCCCGGACACAAATTCATTTAAAAGACTGATATTTTTTATCTTGGAGGTCAAGTCAAACAGAGGTGTCATCATATAACGCGACACATCATCTCATAGTGATACACCCATTATACCAAATATGGTATGCCTTACCTCAAAGCAACAAAAGAAGTTATGGCCCGGACACGAATCTGCACAGCACAGACAACGGACGACGGACAAAGTGATTCCTATATACCCCCCCCCCCAAACTGTTTGCGGGGGTATATATAAATTATTTATATTTCTATGTCTAGACTAATTTGTCTGGATGATGACCGTGATCATCGTCGTAGATGGTTTTAAAAATTGGTACATTTTGCCAACTAGAAAAATACTGATCTCCCAGCCTAGGACTCGCTTATAAGTCGGACATAGACTCTTGGACCAAAATTTTACTCCCAAAAATCCTACTTATAGGCAAGTATACGGTGCACTTTATTATCGAAGTGTTTTTGTTTAAAATCGCATATAAGAAATTTAATTTATTACATTTCAATACATTGTAAATGTTTTTTCTAATATTAATAGATTTGATAATAATACTTGCACAATCTAAGAATTAAATTTTCACAATTGGATAAGAAGCACTAAATTTCTCAAAACTAAAACAGGTACAATCTTTCTCATAATCAATAATGTTTTATGTTATTGTCAAATAAATGTTTATTAAAGAAAATTGTCCCGCTAATATGGATCTTAGGATTGTAAATGAAGGTGAATCTGATGTAACAACAGACTCTGTATGAGCTTTCTGTAAATCAATCCACACTTTTAACACATTCTATCCAAAATTAGTTTTTTAATGACTTTAAAAGTAGATTTGTGTATTCTATTTAATCCTACAGGATGTGGATTTATTTAGGTTAAAAATCTGATATGAAATTGCTCCACCCCCTATTTGTAGAAACAAGATATCTTGTCCGAAACAGTTTCATTGAAATTACAAGAGATTTTTAAGACTGCCATTCTCATAACTATGCGAGTTGAGCTATTCCACACAAATGAGAGAAAAAAGAGTTTTTCTAACTCTTTACCATATCAAAGCATTAGATAGGTTAGGGATGGACATCAGAATATGATTCAATGAACGCTAGTGTTTTAATTACTGTTATTTTGCCATTAGGAGTTAAAATATCTCTTACCCTATTAATTTAGAATAGATTTTTCTTTAAATACTACCTTTTTATCTTATTCTAATTTTAATAGGTATATTTTGCAAATCAACATCAAAATGAATTCCTTGTAAAGTGAATCTAGTGATTCTCCAATCAAATTTACTGTTGGAAATAAATACATCATTAGAGAATCTTTTTGAGCCAATCCAGTTGTTTGTGTCGCCCAGAGACATCTCTGACAAAACACAAAGGGATTTTAAAATCTGCTTGAAACAGAGTATCATTTTTATCTAACTAGAATGATGTAATCTGATTGGCTACATAGCTGAGTTAAATAGCCATACATATGTAAGGTCACAACGGCTATCAATTTGCACACAGTTAGGTCTTCTTTAATGTATGATGAAAATCTGTTACATACAGGAAATAAATGCCTTATCTAGGCTAGAGTATTTAATTCATATAGGAAATAAATTCACAAACAGAAGTGTACACCACTTTTACTTCAGTAAACCAGCTGATAGTCCTGGAGTAATTTTTGATATCCTTGATTAGTTTTGTTTCAT
Organism: Ostrea lurida; assembly: GCA_903981925.1. Classification (NCBI taxonomy): domain Eukaryota; kingdom Metazoa; phylum Mollusca; class Bivalvia; order Ostreida; family Ostreidae; genus Ostrea; species Ostrea lurida. Next base: position 16,352 of record CAJDSM010027943.1, read on the forward strand.
GTTTTACATTCCTTTGAGGTTTTTAACTCCTACTGACACATCACCAGCTGTGAGTGAGATAATATATACCACAATTTTAGACTTATGCATGGCATGTAGGGCCATTGTTTACAGCAGTGAGGGTTCTCTGTTGTCCCCACACCTGAAGCGACTAGTGACATAGAAAGTCTCATCTGAAAGACCCATGATTCTCTCACTTCAAAAGAATGAGGGTTTGGTGGTGAAGAAGCTGAGACAAGATAACCAATAACATTCCAATGACAAAAGATTTCAGAGGCTGCACACTTCTGTCCATGCTTCCTATAACTAATCTGAGCATTTTCAGAAGTTATCTGTCTTTGTAAATGAATATGAGAGGGATTCCTCTCACCCACAAGAGTGCATAATTACTATAGCTCCCAAAATTCATTCACTTGTTGCCAGTCATGAGAAATGTTAGGAAAATTTCTCAAAAATAAATTCAATACTTTTTCATAATCTTGCTAACAAACAAACCGAAAAATATATATATATATATATCTCCTTGAGTTTATTCGAGATGCATTGGATATGCTTATTGCATGATAAGATTTCATGTCATGTTTAGACACAAAAATAATTTGTTAAAGTTTATGACAAAATGATCTTTTCTCCAGTTTCTCCACAATCGCAGAGCAAGTCTTAATTACATATATGCATTACCTAGGAACTCTCTGCACTGGGGTTATAAGTAACGCATTGACCTTTAACCCCATCATGTCTGGTTTCGCCTCCTGATTCTGTATGAAATCATTGAAACCTGCACTTTTTTGTCTCCATTCCTGTAAAAAAAAGTTTGGGTTTTTTGCTAGTTTGTTTTTGAACTCTTATAGTGTTACACTGTGTGTAGAAGAGAATTTCTTCAACAAGACTTGACAGTAATTTTCCTATTATACTAAATATGTAATGATTGAATATGACCAACAGTCATGTATCTAGGAAACAAGTACCATGGTTACATTGTAACTTGTTTTACAATATCAAAACATCGGACATGATGTCATCCATGGTGGTCCTTGTAAACTATACACTAAAAAAATATTGCAATATACACTGTACTTAACAACTCAAAAGATCCCACCTGTATTCAAGCAAGTGTATAATATGTGAGAACATACAGCATTCAAATACTTAATAGCTCAGAGAAATTCAAAGTAAATTTTGATCATGACTCCCCTCCCCCCTACAAAAAAAAGTGCCCCAAAATGCATTGCATGACGGTGATGATTAGTTTTGGAGGACATGAATGTATCTGGTGGACCTTTTAAAAAATTACTCACTAAGACCTATCCGACATCGTTTATGTATGACGTCTGCTTATGTAAGACGTTTGCTTCTCTCAGGAGTTTTCGTTCAACAATTGATAAAACTCTTGCGGGAAAATGGACGAGGCTCCCGAAGAGGTGGAATACATGTATGATGGGGAAATATGATGTTAGAGGGAGATACAAAGTTTTGTCCTCCCATCCACGTGACTGTCTGCACCAATCAGATATCGCGTTGTATGGAATTATAATAATGAGGTATAATAATATTGAGACACTGTCCACTACCAAACAAACTGAACTATTCCATCACAACATAATTTCATTTGTTGTAATGTTATGTAAAAACAAAACTACCTGCATTATAGTAATGGCGTTTTCATGGTTGTTGGCGTAGGATGAGTAGAGCTTCAGGAATGGTGCCAGGTACTTAAAGGCTTCCCCCACAGACGTCTGCTCCATATACTCCAGTAACGTCTTGTTCACCTCCATGATCTGCTCAACATTACTGAAGATCTGACTGTGGACATTCTCAGGAATCAAGCAATTAAACCGCAATGGAAAGTCAAAATGCTGGAAAGCAATGTAATATGTATAAGTAAATTATGTCCTTTAAGCATGATGGAAAATCTGACTACATTATAGAATGGCATATAAATTAAAGAACATCAATCCAGTTTTTGTGATAAACTAAACACATTTAAATAACCTAGTAGCTATCACTTTCTATCAGCTAGTAAAAAATAATTGTCACAAAACTGAACTGATTGAAATTTATCAAATTATCAAGAATTTTGGTGCTCTCAGGATCTTTTCTGATGGGCATCACAGAGTATTCAGGGTTTCACGCTTGACTAACCATAGATTTGCTGCCATTTTTATTAACCAATCAAATTGCCCATTTTAAGGCATGCATCAGCTTGTCAGATTTAATGTCATAAATGCCTTTACCAAGCATTACTAATTATGGTCAAATCAATTTCAACTACAATGTAGAAAATTGAGAATACATCATATCAC
>CAJDSM010027943.1:18679-31495 GCA_903981925.1 Ostrea lurida
CACTGTTTCTAGGTTTGACCATTGAAATAATTGTTATGTCGAATATATTAAATGCACATTTCATTGTTGAAGTAATAAAAAGATATTTACTAAAAATGCTTGAAAATTTATTCCTGAATTATGATAAAGCAGTTACTGACTTTCTATTTAGTCTACTCGTGATTATACAGACCAGCGAGACCTACGGCCCTTGGTCAACACAGTATTTGACCAGGTCTACATTGTCACAAGTATACACAAGACTGAATCAAAATTGTTAATATTGAGATAAAAAATAATCTATAGTCACGTTTAACATGAAACTTAGTGGTTAAGTCCTTCCAGAAGACAGTGTCGCCTGCCTACTTCTAATTTCATTTTGAAAAATTTACTTCATCATTTAAGTATCACATCATGGCAAAAAAGTAAATAATGTTTTGTGGCAGAATTCAGTTCTGTCAAGTTTATCAGAATGACAATTGACCATCCTAACCATGATGAATTAAATGAAAGATGAAGATTTGTTTATGAAGATGCCTTGTGAGAATTCTATTCTGAAATAAAGACAAGTATTTGTTATGTCAAAAAAATATAAAATTGCATTCGTCAAAACAGGAAGTGGACCATACTGTGACAGATTGGAAACTGCGTTACACGATACAGTGTCCATACTGATCGCTCGTGTGCCAAAATATCGGAAGCTGGCCTGTATAGGTTCCTGAGAAAAAGTGACAGAAATTAACCCATGTGAAAAAAAAATATTCAAAGTTGCGTCAAACAGGGAAGTTGGACTGCGGGCAGATTGAAACTGCGATTACACATGATAAGTTTTCACATACTGATGCTCGCTGTGCCAAAATATGCAGGAAGCTGCCGTGTGTTCCTGAGAAAAATGTGACAGAAATTTTGTTCATGTAAAAATATTCTAAGTCAGGACAACAAGGAGTTGACATGCGGCTAGATGCGAACTGCCGTTTACCCACAATACAGTTGTCCATACTATTGCTGCGTGCCAAATATCAGTGAAGGCTGGCCTGTGTGTTCCTGAGGAAATGTGACAGAAATTTTCCATGCTTAAAATATTTCTAAAGTTGCGATTAAAACAGGAAGTTTGACATGCGGCAGATTGGAAAACTGCGTTACACGTATACAGATGTCAATTACTGATGGCTCGTGCCCAAATATCAGGGAAGCTGGCCTGTGTGGTTCCTGAGAAAAATGTGACAGCAAATTTGTCTATGTTAAAAATTTCTAAGTTGCCGTCAAACAGGAAGTTGACATTGTGCCAGATTGGAAACTGCGTTAACGTATTACAGTTGTCCATACTGATGCTTTGTGCAAATATCAGGAAGCTGGCCTATGTGGTTTCTGAGAATAATGTGACAGAAATATATGTGACGCCGACGCCGCCAGACGAGACTAAAAAGTGCATCCCTATATGTCCCTCCGCTAACGCAGGCAGGCCGACACAATAATGAAAATCATATCCAAAGATTTATTAATCGACAATTGGAGATACATTATTTTGCCTCTGTGAGTTGTTCATTCAATTGTTTAATACTCTCACTGTGGATAAACAAAGGAACCAACCTATCAACCAGAGCAAGAAAACAATTACATCAACCCATCAAATGACATCCAACCATCAAATACATCAACCCATTCCAAATTAGAATTTAGCCAAGATTCTGGTATGCCATCACATTATTTACATCACTTCCTTCTGTCCCTAACCTCTTGGAAGCTTAACCCTATTATATATCATGGGCCTCTGTCCCCAAACATTTGGACGGCGTAACCCTATTATAACATCACTTCCTCTTTCCCCTAACATCTTGCGAGGCGTAACCCTTTAAAAACAGCTCAGGACATAAAATTGTATGCAGAAGTTTATATTTGACACAGAGTCAGATAGACAACATTTACTAGTTAATACAACCAATGAAACAGAAGTTTTTATTTGATACAGAGGTCAGATCTAGGGACAACATTTACAGTTTACTACAACAGATGAAACAGGACAAGAGTGGTCCTGCCCATTTAATGCCAGGAACATTAATTAACTACAACATTTAAAAAATCCTAGTGTAGACTTAGGTCCACCCTACACCATTCATCAATATGTTTGAAGTGCAGAAAGTTAAAGAATAATTTCTAAATTTTGATCGCAATAAACAATACTTTATTTATGAAGTTCTTAGGTGGTTGAGGTTAGGTTTTCTCACGTCCCCCATCGAACAGATTCTGAGTTAATTTGTGGCTCGTCTTCTATTCCCGGCGGGCCTCCTGCCTTTGAGCTCGTTCAGCCTTCGGGATCACATTGCTGTACTGGGATAACTTTGTCAGCTCCCTCCTCTGCTATATCACTAAGAACTGTGCACAAAAGAATTCTATGTTTTAGATATTACTATAAATCATTGCCAACAACTACTTAATAATTTTTTTTAAAGAAACCTGAAATAGTTATCTTTAATATTCCAAAATTCTAGATAATTTCAATAAACTATGTATATTTTCTATCAATCCTTGCTGTAAATCCTGAACATGGATGGTGAAAAAAATCCATCAAAAATTGTGACGAACCAATAAAAAAGATCATGCAAAAAAAAAAACCACATGTATTCAGATGTGTTCTGATGTATCTGTATGATAAATTTTTCATTGTCTTTACGAAATTACAATGGAAAAACTAAGGAATTGAAAGCGTCCAAGGCAAATGTCTCAAATAAATCAAAGTGGAAATAATTTTCCATACTGTTCACAGTCTAACCTAGTTGTTGGAATGTTTGTTTAGTAATGGAAGGTCACGACTCAAATTTATCATCCTGGAGGCTGTACACACAAGACATAACATCACATAGGTAGATGATTGTTTGTTTTGGTAAAGTGTCCAGCATCGACGCAGATACGTGTAAGCCTTTTTAATTCATATAAATTGTTAAGAAACAAGAGTCTTTCTTAGCATCTTGCATACGTTCCACACACTCCACTTTCACTGTTGACCATTGTAGTTTTTTTGAGTGAAAATTTTTGGAATGCGAATCAGACAATAAATAATCAATCAATCATAGCCCATTACAGTGAAAGTTCTGATTTGAAAGGGGGGGGGGGGATGAATATTGATGACCTGGTTATTACAGCACACTTAAATGAAACATCACAATTGTGAGAAAAGAATGCTTAGAAATTAATTAAAATCGCTGCATAAAGTTACATGGTATGTATTTTAAAGTGGATATAACATCTTAATTTTTAATACTTTAGATTGGGAGAGTAATTTCTAAGTCATTCTAAAGTAATATTAAAGAATGTGCAAGTGAAAATACGCATATGAAATGTTCTTGAAGTGGTAGAAAAGATCAGATGTAACTTTATATTTGTTGATGCATGTTCAGAATGGCTATTATGATTCTTCTTATGCAATTCATTTAATTATATAAGTCTTTTGCTGCCGATTTATCCCAACAATGCATGCTAATGAAATTAAACAATTATACAGTACACTGCCAAAACAGCGTACTTGTTTCTGTTCAAGAATAAGAGATGAAGGTCTGTATACAAAAGAATAAACACAGTCTTGTTGATTATTTAGATATGATGTCATGCCATATCTTAACAAGTGCCACCATGACTGCCACAGCGAAACTCCAGATATCATTCGACTCAATGCTAATGTGAGTATGGTACTAAAGTCTGATCTCTAATCCGACCTCTCATTCCATAGTAATAATTATTCATCTGATTGCCTTATAAACAGCTTTACATCTGGAACTAAGAAATATTACAAAAGTTTGATAGCTAGCTATTATAATACAGTAACATCTAGTGGAGCCATTCAGGCCGGTGCTGGCGCACTGCTCCAAACATTTGTTCTTGTAGTGAATATTACCATGTCCAATTATAGTGATTGAAATTCAGGGTATAGATATCAAAGCACGATATTTATCAACATATGCATTAATAAACTTACCTCTGAATGACTTCGAGTTGACAACATATTGACGTACTGTTGTTTCCACCAGAAGCTCAGTTTCCCTCATTAAATATCACACGAGACCAGGATCTAAAAGCATACATTAACCCTGTATATAACCGTGATTTAATACTACATACAGTGATCGCCTAGTAAACGAGCCGAGTGGTAGATATACACAGGAGGTATGATATAGAAGGAAATTCGAAATACAATTTTTACAATATTTGTAAAAACATGTGCATCATTTTACATTGTTTAGTATCAAGCATTGTTACATAAACATAGTAAATCTCGGAAATGGTGAAAATATTACACGTAGGATGAGATTACGCTTTTCACAGCACCTGACTTTTCAATCCGACAAAAATAAATGGGCTTGAATCTCCCGCCGCTCGCTAATCTCGTAATAAGTTGGTACATAAAATATGTCGAACAAGATCGGTAGCAGATTATTCCAACATTTTCTGGCCACTTGTGTTTATTCAGGTTAAGTATATATATAGAAATAATCATTCAAGTGTGCATATCTAATTCCAGTGGCCTTAATAAATACAAGTTGTAAGGTACGTACACATCGTCACTTAGAACGAACTAGCCCTAAACAACATTATTATTAGAGCGGGACCACAGGCACTTGACGTTTAAATATATTTGAAAAAAAAAATGATCCCGCAAACTAATATATGTCATATTATTAGTTTGCGGGAAGATTTTTTTTTTTTTCACATATATTTAAACGTCAAGTGCCTGTGGCTGGACTTCCAACTTGGAGGTGAAGACTTTTTATCACTTGTCTTTCAAGGCAGTAAATATGACTTTTTCTCAATTCCTAATTACAAGATCTCTATGATAATTATTTACTTGCTAATGCAATAGTTGAAATTAAAAAAAATTATCATCAGGAAACCATGGAAGTGATGTTTTTTTAAAAAAAGAACTTTTCATTATATTATATAAGAAATTTGATGGTGCAAACTTATTTAACTACATTGAGCGAATTTATATAAGATCACTTTGTTTTGTCGAGTAAATCAGACTGGTATCATCATTATCCAGAAAGGCCCATGAGGTTGGCTGGCAGGCAATGATACCGGAAGACCCCGTCTGGCACACCAAAGATCTGAAACACCTACAACTGTAAGTAATATAGAAAGAGGGGTCTTATCCTGCCTCCTTAATAACTGGTAGAGCTGTGACATTTCAGTCACAGATATGAATTAATTAATAATGTGGCTTTCATCTGCATTCTGATTCAACTGATACTTACAATTTGAAGTCAGATGTGTGAGTGAGCACAGGATTTTTATCAAAATGTCAATTTTAAAATAGCTCTGAAATTTTGCTTTTAATATCAACCACCCCAATATGGACCTATATATTGGAGCTATCTCTGAACGACCCGGTCGAGTGTTGTGCCCTATGAGTCAACAGAATTAAAATTATAGTCTTTCTCATAACCATAAGGAATATTTGTTCAAATGTAAGAAGTAAGGCATCTTCATTGTATCGTTTTACATGTAAATTAAAACCAGTCTTCCTAGATAGAGCGTTATTATACTAATATAGTATTATATAGCAATATTTACATTTACTGTTTAATGGCCCCTAATAAATATGGTTGATGATAAGTGCCTAGAACTGCAAAGACGAATCACCCAGTGTGTGGGTTATGTGTGTGATTGGTTTGATGTGTTGGTATGTGTGTGCTGGTTATGTGTGTGCTGGTATGTGTGTGTTGTTATTTGATGTGTTGTTATGTGTGTTGGTTATGGTGTGTTGGTTAATGTGTGTGTTGGTTATGTGTGTGTTGGTTATGTGTATGATGTTGGTTATGTGTGTGCTGGTTATGTGTGTTGGTTATGTTGTGTGTTGGTTATGTGTGTGGTTTTGGTTTGTGTGTTTGTTATGGTGTGTGCTGGTATGTGTGTGTTTTATGTGTGTGTTGTTATGTGTGTGCTGGTTATGTGTGTGTTGGTTATTGTATGCTTGGTATATGTCGTAGAAGTGTGGTTAGTGTGTGTTGGTTATGTGTGTGGCTGGTTATTGTGTGTGCTGGTTATGTTGTGTGTTGTTATTGTGGTGTTGGTTATGTGGTGGCTGGGTTATGTGTGTGTTGGTTATGTGTCATGCTGGTATGTGTTTGCTTATGTGTGTGTTGGTATATGTGTGTGTTGGTTATGTGTGTTGGTGAGTGTACTGTTGGTTTGTGTGTGTGGTTATGTGTGTGTTGGTTATGTGTGTGTGGTTATGTGTGTTGCTCGTTATGGTTGCTTGGTTATGTGTGTGTTGGTTACTGTGTGTGTTGGTTATGTGTGTGTGGTTATGTTTTGGTTATGTGTGTGTGTGGTTATGATGTGTGTGGTTAGTGTGTTTGCTGGTTATTTGTGGTGGTTATGTGTGTGTGGTTATTGTGTGTGTTGGTTATGGGGTTGGTTATGGTTGTATGTTGGTTGTTGTTGTTGTTATGTGTGTTGTTGGTTATGTGTGTGCGGTTATGTGTGTGCTGGTCGCTTTTGTGTGTGTGGTTATGTGGTTGTGCTGGTTATGTGTTGTGTTGGTTATGTGTGTGTGTTAGGTGTATGCTGGTTATGTGTGTTGTGGTTATGTGTGTGTTGTTGTAAGTGTGTTGGTTATGTGGGTTTTGGTATGTGTTGTGTTGGTTATGTGTGTTGGTTATGTGTGTGTGTTGGTATGTGTGTTTGGTTATGTGTGTGTTGGTTATGTGTTGTGTTGGTTATGTGTGTGTTGGTTATGTGTGTGTTGGTTATATGTGTGTTGTTATGGTGTGTATGTTATGGTGTGTGGTTATGTGTGTGCTGCGTTATGTGTGTGTTGGTCACTGTTTCTAGGTTTTGACCATTGAAATAATTGTTATTGATATATTAAATGCACATTTCATTTGTTGAAGTAATAAAAAGATATTTAGCTAAAAATGCTTTGAAAATTTTGGTCCTGATTAATGATAAAGCAGTTACTGACTTTCTATTTAGTCTACTCTGATTATACAGACCAGCGAGACCTACGGCCCTTGGTCAACACAGTATTTGACCAGGTCTACATTTGGCTCACAAGTATACACAAGACTGAATCAAAATTGTATAATATTGAGATAAAAAATTAAATCTATAGTACTGTTAACATGAAACTTAGTGGTAAGTCTTCCAGGAGACAGTGTCGCCTGGCCTACTTCTAATTTCATTGAAAAATTTACTTCATCATTTAAGTATCCATCATGGCAAAAAAGCTAAATAATGTTTTGGGCAGAATTCAGTCTGTCAAGTTTATCGAATGTATCAATGCACCATCCTAACATGATGAATTAATGAAAGAGAGAATTGTTTATGAGATGCCTTTGTGAGAATTCTATCTGAAATAAAGACAAATTTGTTATGTCAAAAAAAATAAAATTGCGCATTCGTCAAAACAGGAATGGACCATTGTGACAGATTGAAAACTGCGTAACGATACAGTGTCCATACTGATTGCTCTGTGCCAAATATCGGGAAGCTGGCCTGTATAGTTCCTGAGAAAAAGTGACAGAAATTTACCCATGTGAAAAAAAAATATTCAAAGTTGCGTCAAACAGGAGTTGACTGCGGGCAGATTGAAACTGCGTTACATGATACAGTTTTCCAACTGAATGCTCTGTGCCAAAATATCAGGAAAGCTTGCCGTGTGTTCCTGAGAAAAATGTGACAGAAATTTGTTCATGTTAAAAATATTCTAAGCGCGACAAAAGGAGTTGACATGCGGCAGATGGAAACTGCGTTACACAATACAGTTGTCCATACTATTGCTGGTGCCAAATAATCAGGAAGGGCTGGCCTGTTGGTTCCTGAGGAAAATGTGCACAGAAAGTTTTCCAATGTTAAAATATTCTAAGTTGCGTAAAACAGGAGTTGACATGCGGCAGATTGGAAAACTGCGTTACACGAATACAGATGTCAATTACTGATGGGCTCTGTGCCAAATATCAGAAGCTGGCTGTGTGGTTCCTGAGAAAAATGTGACAGAAATTTGGTCTATGTTAAAAATATTCTAAGTTGCAGTTCAAACAGGGAACGTTGACATGTGGCCAGATTGGAAAACTGCGTTACCACGTATTACAGTTGTCCATACTTGATGCTTTGTGCAAATATCAGGAAGCTGGCCTATGTGGTTTCTGAGAATAATGTGACAGAAATATATGTGACGCCGACGCCGCCAGACGAGACTAAAAAGTGCATCCCTATATGTCCCTCCGCTAACGCAGGCAGGCGACACAATAATGAAAATCATCCAAAGATTATAATCGACAATTTGGAGATACATTATTTTGCTCTGGTGTTCATTCAATGTAATACTTCACTGTGGATAAACAAAGGAACCAACCTATCAACCAGAGCAAGAAAACAATTACATCAACCCATCAAATGACATCCAACCATCAAATACATCAACCCATTCCAAATTAGAATTTAAGCCAAGATTCTGGTGCCATCACATTATACATCACTTCCTCTGTCCCCTAACATTTGGAGCTTAACCCTTTATTATATATCATTTCCTCTGTCCCCTAACATTTGGAGCGTAACCCTTTAAAACAGCCTCAGGGAATAAAATTGTAATGCAGAAGTTTTATTTGACACAGAGTCAGATAGGACAACATTTACTAGTTAATACAACCAATGAAACAGAAGTTTTATTTGATACAGAGTCAGATAGGACAACATTTACTAGTTACTACAACCAATGAAACAGGACAGAGTGGTTGCCCATTTAATGCCAGGAACATTAATTACTACAACATTTAAAAATCCAGTGTAGCTTAGGTCCACCCTACACCCTCAATATGTGAACGCAGAAAGTGGAAAATCATTCTAAATTTTAGTCGCAATACAATACTTTATTTATGAGTTCTAGGTGGTTGAGGTAGGTTTTTTCCGTCTCGAACAATTCCTGAGTAATTTTGGCTCGTCTTCTATCCCGGCGGGCCTCTGCTTGAGCTCGTTCAGCCTCTTGATCACCATTGCTGTACTGGGATAACTCTGTCAGCTCCTCCTCTGCTATTTCACTAAGAACTGTGGTACAAAAGAATTCTATGTTTTAGATATTCTTTATCATTGCAACAACTTACTTAAAATACTTTTTTTTTAAAAACCTGAAATATTATCTTTAATATTCAAATTCTAGATTGACAGCTTTGAAATTTCAATAAACTATGTTTATTCCCCTAATCATCCTTTGCTGTAAATCCTGAACATGGATGTGGAAAAATCATCAAAAATTGTGACTGACACCAATAAAAAGATAATGCAAAAAACCCACATGTATTCAGATGTGTTTCTGATGTATTGTATGATAATATTTTTCATGTGTCTTATACGAAATTACAATGGAAAAACTAAGGAATTGAAACTGTCAAGGCAATGTCTCAAATAAATCAAGTGTAATAATTTTCCATACTGTTCACAGTCTAACCTAGTTGTTGGAATGTTTGTTTAGTAACTGGAAGGTCACAGACTCAATTTATCATCCTGGAGGCTGTGTACACACAAGACATACATCACATAGATAATGATTGTTTGTTTGTAAAGTGTCCAGCATCAGACGCAGATACGTGTACATCTTTTTAATTCATATAAATTGTAAAAACAAGAGTCTTTCTGCATCTTGCATACGCCACACACTCCACTTCACTTTTGACCATTGTAGTTTCTTTTTGAGTGAATTTTTTTTTAATGTGACATCAGACAATAAATAATCAATCAATCTAGCTCATACAAGTTGAAGTTCTGATTTGAAAGGGGGGGCCCGGGGGAGGGGGGTGAAATCTTGATGACCTGGTTATACAGCACACTAAATGCTCATCACAAATTGTGAGAAAAGAATTGCTTAGAAATTAATTAAAAATCGCTTACATATAAGTACATGTACTTAGATTGGGAAGTAATTTCTAAGTCATTCTAAAGTAATATTAAAGAATGTGCAAGTGAAAATACCTATGAAATGTTCTTGAAGTGTAGAAAAGATCAGATGTAACTTTATATTTGTTGATGCATGTTCAGAATGGCTATTATGATTCTTCTTAATGCAATTCATTAATTATATAAGTCTTTGCTGCGATTTATCCAACAAATGCATGCTAATGAAATTACAATAACAGTACACTGCCAAAACAGGTACTTGTTTCTGTAAATAAGATATGAGGTCTGTATACAAATAATAACACAGTGTTATTATTAGTATGATGTCATGCATATCTTTAACAAGTGCCACCCATGACTGCCACAGCGAACTCAGATATCATTCGATCAATGCTTAATGTGAGGTATGGTATCTAAAGTCATGATCTCTAATCGACCTCTCATCCATAGTGAATATTATTCATCTGATTGCCTTATAAACAGCTTTGTACATCTGGAACTAAGAAATATTACAAAAGTTTGATAGCCTAGTATATACAGTAGATCTAGTGGAGCCATCAGCCTGATGGGCACTGCTCCAAACATTTGTTCTTGTAGTGAATTTACCAGGTCTCAATTATAGGTGATGAAAATTCAGGTATAGATATCAAATCACGATATTTATCAAATTATGCATTAATAAACTTACCTCTGAATCGACTTCGAGTTGACAACATATTGACAGTACTGTTGTTTCCACCAGAGCTCAGTTTCCCTCATTAAATATCACACGAGACAGGATCTAAAAGCATACATTATACCCTGTAATAACCTGATTTAATACTACATACAGTGATCGCCTAGTAAACTAGCCGAGTGGTATATATATCCCGGGGTATGATATAGAGGAAATTCGAAATACAATTTTTACAATATTTGTAAATAACAGTGCATCATTTTTACATTGTTTAGTATCAAGCATTGTTACATAAACATAGTAATCTCGGAAATGGGTGAAAATATTACACTAGGATGAGTTATTACGCTTTTCACAGCACCTGACTTTTCAATCCGACAAAAATAAATCTTGAATCTCCCGCCGCTCGTAATCTCGTAAGTAAGTGGTACATAAAATATGTCGAACAAGATCGTAGCTAGATTATTCCAACATTTTCTGGCCACTTGTGTTTATCAGGTTAAGTATATATATAAGGAAATAATCATTCAAGTGTGCATATCTAATTCAGTGGCTTAATAAATACAAGTTGTAATACTGTACACATCGTCACTTAGAACGAACTAGCCTAACAACATTTTATTGAGGCTGGGACCACAGGCACTTGACGTTTTAAATATATTTGAAAAAAAAAATGATCCCGCAAACTAATAATATGTCATATTATTAGTTTGCGGGAAGATTTTTTTTTTTTTCACATATATTTAAAACGTCAAGTGCCTGTGGCTGGGACTTCCAACTTGGAGGTGGAAGACTTTTTATCACTTGTCTTCAAGGCAGTAAATATGACTTTTCTCAATTCCTAATTACAAGATCTCTATGAATAATTATTTACTTGCTAATGCAAAGTTGAAATTAAAAAAAATTATCATCAGAAACCATGGAAGTGATGTTTTTAAAAAGAACTTTTCATTATATTTAATAAGAATTTGATGGTGCAAACTTATTTAACTACATTGAGCGAATTTTATAATAAGATCACTTTGTTTTGTGAGTAAATCAGACTGGGTATCATCATTATCCAGAAAGGCCCATGGAAGGTTGGCTGGCAGGCAACTTGTTAGAATTAATGGTATCGGAAGACCCCGTCTGGCACACAACTAAAAATATAGAAGATCTGAACACCTAACAACTGTAAGTAATATAGAAAGAGTGGTCTATCCTGCTCCTTATAACTGTGGAGCTGTGACATTTCAGTCCAGAATGAATTAATTAATAATGTGGCTTTCATCGCATTCTGATTCAACTGATAACTTACAATTTGAAAGTCAGGATGTGTGATGCAGCACAGGATTTTTATTCAAAATGTCAATTTAAAATAGCTCTGAAATTTTGCTTTTAATATCAACCACCCCAATATGGACCTATATATGAGCTATCTCTGAACGACCCGGGTGAGTGTTGTGCCCTATGAGTCAACAGATTAAAATATAGTCTTCTCAAAAACCATAAGGGAATATTTTGTCAAATTAGAATGTAGGGCATCTTCATTTATTTTACATTAAATTTAAAACCAGTCTTTAGATAGAGCGTATTATACTAATATAGTATATATAGGCAATATTTAAATTTACTTTTAATCCCCGCCCCCCCTAAAATATTTTGATGATAAGTGCCTGTAACTGCAAGAACCGAATCACCAAAGTGTTGGGGTATGAATACAAGAACTCTTACAGGGTTTCAAAATTCGTAAATATATGAAACTCTGTGTTAGGTTGAAATGTATAAAAGCTGTCGACGAATTTTGAGTTTTTATTTCAGAAAAAATAATTAAATACTTGGGTTATTAAGTTTTTTTTTTATATTTGCACTCCTTTTTTCGTGGTACGGATAATACATATGGAGTGCGGTTAAATGTCGACATTGCTGTCATTTTTTTCCTGTACATTTATATGTAACGTAACAATTAGCTTTACCTAAATGGCTGTTCCATTGAACCGCTAGCTTCCCAAAGGATTAGCGGAAGTTTAAACCATTATACAATAAAAGCAGCAAACAAATGCATTTTCTAAGAATTGTAATCATTAATGCAATAAGATCATGATTTATTGAAAGTGTAGTCTATTAGAGCTGTTAACGGTGTGTGCAAACAAATTTTTCATAAACGCGCTAACGCGGCGTTATTCAAATTTGTATGCACAACCGTTGCAGTATTGAGACTACATCTTCAATAATAGTCATAATCATTGTTTAAATGTTGCGTCCATTCCATCCTGTGGTGTCGGTCTTCTGGCTGGTTT
>CAJDSM010027946.1:15297-26592 GCA_903981925.1 Ostrea lurida
ATATCATGTGAGTGTCATTTATCAATTACTCTTAATTTGTTCATAGTGCTACAAATATACAATTTAATATTTCCCTAAATTAATACGATTGCGGGATAATACAATCAATATTTTATACTCTATCTTCTGTATTGTATAAGTCTTCCATTCGCCAATGGAAAATGACCTACCTGTTTTCTCGTTTACGCATTTTTCTTAACTATCATTAGTATTTTCTTACTTGTTTAAGCTATATTATCAACAAACAGAATTTCTCAGAGATTAATGACTCTAATACGAATGATAGTTGTTTTACACATGAAATTAGACTAGAGCTAAAGTGAATTCTTCCCCCTGAAACACACTTATTACACGAATCTTCACTTTAACTCTGAACTAGCATAAATTACACTGCGACCTTGACTTTTGTGCTTTGTAATAGAAAAAGATTATTTTTTCTCACACGTACAACTAGCTGTAAGATATATATAACAACCAAAACACATATTACTTAGATGAACTCGTACCTGACTGAGGGTAAGAGAGTCTCTTACTGATACTAAGTAAAGCGATACAGTACAGGCTCGTTCACTTTATACTGAAGTCAACCACTAGACAAAGAAATATCCAAAATAAACGTCAATTTACAAATTTATAGTCTATTTGAAAACAAAAATTGACGTTTATCAGCTCCTTTTTCGAGACTTATCTAAAATAAGTATTGTAACTATACCTTAAAAAGTACTACACAAAATGGGCCAACTTATCGCAGTATTTTTATAACTTTCGAATATTTTACTGATCATCTCTCATAACAGTTTTACTTAGGTGTTTATTAAAAATTATGATGACTCTGATAATTTATCAGAATTAGCTACATTGCCAATTAACGAGGTAACTATTCATAACTTGAGTAGGGTCAATGCGGTAAACTCAGCTAGTTCTTGTTAGCAACGGGTACGTCAGTCATAAGTTCAAAAGCCCTTGCTTGTAGCCTTACGGGACGTGTCAAATCCTAAGACGTAATACAATGAGTATATTCCTATTTTTGGCCAATTACTCGCATTTAGAAGGTAAGTTTTTCAGGTGTTAAGTCTTAAATACAATCTAGAGGGTTCCTGGCTTTGTGGTCTAAGGCTGGCAACTTAATGAAACGAGATCACACTGCTATGGCCTGACTGGGTGCTAGATAAACACAGGTCTAAATTTTAGTTAACTTCATACATATAAACTGCGTGATGTGCAATATGAGTGAAAAGTTCTATGATGGGAAATCAAATAAAACCAAAATTCCAACCAATCAAATATTTTGCCTGTCTCAGTATATGTGGAAAATTTTTGTTTTTAAAAGAAATTTTGTCACAGGAATTTTCCAGTAATGGTAGCAGATTAACACACTAAACATTTTAAGGAATAGACCTTTGGATTTAGTTTGTATGCATACGGGTTATTGTGTGTCAGTTGGAGAAGTGATCACAGCTATTTTACATCTCCACCCTCTTTGATCACACATAATAACGTAAAGGAAAAAGATTGGTTCCCTCCTGCCCCAACAGGTATGGCTATTCTACATTATGGCTCATGGAAGATAGTATAGTACAAAAATTTCAAGTCTTTTTCGATTAAGCCAACTATCAGGAAGGAAGTGTTCACATAGCTATCTTCACTCTTCCGACTTTTATTGAGAAATATAAGATCATTCTGTTTCTTTAGTTGGCAAATTTATTTGAATAACAGGTCACTTACCGCGACAAGGAGCGAATTTGTCGACCGCATTTGGAAGATTCCCATCAGTACTGTTGGAAGACCTAAGAACACCAAATGTACTCGAACCCGATTAATTGTCATGAGGTGAACCTCCCATGCATATGCTTTAAATTCAATTCTATCATGATGGAAAAAGGCCATGACGTCCATATATTTAATAGCTCTATTAAGAGATATAAGATTCATTACACCATGTCACAATGGACCAGATATCAGAATCCCTTGATGGGAGACTTTTGCTCGGTGCTAATTGCAGCTGCCGCACTCAGTTGGTGGATTTGTGTTGCCGTCTTGATGATTATTTCCTAATTAACTTTTAAAGTAAAATAGGGGACTGTTTTGATCAAAAATTTTGTGCAAGAATGATGTTTGCACTTGATAATCCACCATTAGGTTAAACCTGTGTTCTTCAAATATAGTTTGATTCCTATCTTCCATTTCCTAAAGTAATTAAGTGCTTAGTGAGAAGAAAAATATTTCTCAATCAATACCTTAAATTATGTCAATTCTCTCGTGTATGTTTGAAGTATTTGGATTAATGCATTTCTTTTCTAATGAGATTACTGCATACACATCGCTCGATTTCTAGTATTATCTTTGAATCTCAGTTCTTTGCTACATAGGAGTGAGGGCCCTAAAGACTATGTATTATGTCAATTTAGAATATGATGTATTAGAGACGACTGCTGCTTCCATATCCTTATCTTGATGCACTAGATGCAGTTTTAGTATCAATACTGGCAATATGCAATTCCAAGAAAAAGCTATTTTAAGAAGCAGAAACGTGAACTGCAGCTGACTTGGGCCTGTTTTATAGATCAGTTAGCTTGATAGTAATTCATCTGTGGGGTTACTAAAATCAGATACAGTGCGTTCTTTGAATATATTCACCCTGCCTCGAAAACTGTCTAAGAATAATTTTTCCAGGTTGATGCATTTTTACCTTATAGGTACCATTACCAATAATCGAACCATTGCTAATTCCGCTCTTTCATTTTAATCTATTTTTTTATGATATGAACTATACTTAAACATTTCACTGCTTCTTTTTCTTTCTGCAGTTTTTGTATAATATATCCTTTTCATGCTTATCTTTATGTGTCGCCTGAACTTTAATATCAAAGAACAGACAATCATTTCTTCTGTGTCGTTTTGGGATTTTTATATTAATTTTCAATTCTACCCCTAAAATCATCCATACAATTCGATATGTTTTAATCTAGATACTGGCTCGTAGGTAGTTTTTGTTTCTGTATTTGTCAAATAAACAGGCATGATATCATGTCAACAATTATCAATTTCTCATTTTCCTCATCAATATGTATTTATTTCACATTACAATTTACGCTCCCCCCTACAGACATATGTCATTGTGAATAACCCTTCACCCTTAAAAGACTAGTCACAGAGAAATCCATTTCAATTTCACAGGTCCCATCAGTTCTAGGCAAATGACAAAAGTCACGAACTTTGAACCTGAATAATATGATTACAAAATCCTTTTTGTAGGACAACACGGCTTGTATTTCAAAGTCGCCAACCCGAGAAAAAGATTGTCTAACATGGGGGCAAAGGGCAACGCGTGGTTTCTCCCGCACTACCTGGAAGTATCTTTTCAATGCATTCCTGCTTTTTGGATCATTTCATCAAACTCTTTTTTACAAATTTGATAAGGACCATAGGCAAAGAGATGTTAGTTGACATCATTTTAGTGTCAGCACCTTTTAAAAAGATACTGGCGTGATAAATCGTTTTTTTTTTTATCTTCTTTCTTAAATATAGTCTTATGATACTGTGGTATATTAGATATAATTTTAATGTTCCAAAATTTTAACTTGCATTTCATTAAGAGGGGGGGGGAGGGGGGGAGGTTAATTAAAATTCATTTGGAGTGAGTTGTGATCATGATTAGGCGTCATTTTTGATATTCATCGGTCTGAGTGAAACTTTTGCATGCTTCCTGATTTCTTCTCTCGCTACGGATGAAAATATCAACATCGAGAAATGAAAGATTATCACCCTGACTTTTTACAGGGCGTGAAAAAGTCATTCGGCCATTTTCTCCTTTTTTCACAACTGTTTTACAAACTGTGATAATAGGAGGACAAAAAATAAATTAAATGCACTGTCCAAGTATCACATGTCATCGAAAAAAATCATCATACAACTCTGTTTTATTTTAAATACAAGAAAGGACAGATTTAAGTGTTTTAAAGCCTTTGGTAAACCACAAGATTGAACACGATATGATATTTTTTTCACTCCCTTTTAACAAGCCTTTCAAACCGGAGATTGATTTTCCTTGCCATAACTTTTGTACTGACAAAGGAAACCATTAGTAGATAGGGTCAAGTTGTTGGGTGTGCCACCCAAGATGAGCAACTGTGAAAGACTCTCCCCCCGGCCCCCCCTCCCTCCATAAGCCTCTTGTTTTATAACTAATTCCTGTACTGAGACATAGATGATTATTCCATTTTAATATCTCTTGAAGCAGGTGGATTATTACATTAAGATCATTAAAGAAATTTTTAACTCGCGAGTGAATATCGAAAGAAATTGACAGTTTAATTTATACTATTTAATATATATATAAGTTGCCAATTAAAATTACCATTGTCACCATCAATCATCAACAATAACTTAATGCAGGACAGTCACATGTACATTATAAATTCACTATATAAGTGATGTTGTAGTAGTGTTGCCTTTCTCTCAGTAGCTGCCATTATTCTTTACTGGAACATATGTAAAAAAAAAACAAAATTGTACAGAATATTCATCATTGACTTTTTTTCTACCTCCCGTTGTTTCCCTTGTCACCTGCCTGCCCCTATTGGTTGTTATAGTAAGAACCCAGCACTATAATGAAGCTGCTCTTGTTTGTACACTACTCCACTCCCAGCATTTTCACCGATTTTTACTGCATTACAAAGGATGCAGTTGATTTTTTTCTTTGTGAATATGTTAGCTATCGGTAATCCATGACCAATAGTACCTACCATTCCCTGTCAGAACAGAACAAGTTGATCTCTATCACAGGACACCAATTTGTCGACGTTTCAAAGTGATAGCGATCAGGCTTCGCATCATCTTCATGGCCGTAGGACTCACTGCAACATGATCATTACTCCTCTGATACTGAAAAAAAATACATTATAGATAAAATAAACATCTACGCTTCTAATGGCAAGATTTTTTAAACTTTTTTAGTTTGAGTTAAAATCAGACCCAACTGGGATAATTGCTATCTCATTAAATGTAATGATTTTAATCAGAATTTGTTATAAATAAAATATGTGTATATTTCAGCTATAGCTGCATTGTGTACTAATTTTCGTTTCTCCTAGATTTATTGTTTTGGTAACCACGACAATAAGAACAAATATCATAAAATTGTTTAACCTTAACCAAGCTCATCGCACAGTAATAACCAGAATTACAAAAGCACTTTTCAAAACTATTTTTTCGAACTTTTTTTATTAATGTGTTATGCTCAATAAACGTTAAGAACTATTTGATGAAAGAAAAGTAGGGATAATATTTTTTTCTTTTCACTAGACAGTCAATGGTTGACACATAGGATTTATACCCAAAGGGCCAGTTGTCAGAAAACAAAGAAACCACACCAACCCTTTCTTCTTATAGAACTTGGCGCTCACAATTTATTCTTTGTCAGTTGCCTCTTCAAATTCATTAACATGTTGTTGCTAGAAACTCATTACCTCTAGATCATCCCATTCTGTGAAGGATTAAGATAGGGGTTGCCTACTGAAAAGCTGGAAAAGAATGTTACAGTAAAATATATAGAAACATTTCTAGACATCTAACTATTGACTTCGTTTATAATTAACTAGCCTATGAATTATCAATATGACCACACCAGCAAACAAACACGGAAGATATTACGCGTTACTATTTGTGCATGTCAAACTCATTAATCAATTGAATGAATTAAACTATTTTGAACAGTTACTATGTCATGGGAGGGGGGGGGGGTGGGGGTTGGTATAGTAAAATGAAATTCTGTAATTGGAGGAAGTTTAGTGTAAATCCAAAATGTTAAATTTACACACTTCACAGTATGCTGGTAGTCATATAATTTTCAATTTTAAGAATGTACATCCATGACTAAGATAATCAAAAGAAACGCGAATTGATTGAAAAATTTTAATTGGTCCAGCA
This sequence comes from Ostrea lurida, assembly GCA_903981925.1. NCBI lineage: Eukaryota > Metazoa > Mollusca > Bivalvia > Ostreida > Ostreidae > Ostrea > Ostrea lurida. Next base: position 21,226 of record CAJDSM010027946.1, read on the forward strand.
TGGTTTCATCTCTTCCCGAAAACTTATCTTATTGGATACCAAAATATTGAACTTTACTTACAAATGTTTCTAGACAAATTTCTATTCCCACATTTTCAATTCAAATCTTTATGTCTAAAAAAAAAAATGACTCCGAGATATTTTTACATTGACATTACTGCTCACTGGTGATAGACACTATTCCACAATACTATTATCATAGATGAATATGACAAAAAACTTAGTCACTGCAAAAATCATTAGGGCATTCAGTTACATGAAACACTTTATTAAAATTTCCATTAACTTTAATTATCATTTTATCATATCAAACAATTTTTTGCGACATAATATATTTTGGTTCATAATAATCCAAACATTCCTAAGTGGGACAAAATATTACATAGTATTTGTTATAGCATAAAATTATGTCACATTACAACAAAAACCATTGCTCAGTATGTCTACATGAATTTTGGTTATGGATCAAAGGAGAAGGAGACGAGAAAGATCAAAAATGCCTGCCACATTTCTTTTTGCTGGTCTTTTAGAAGAAGCAGTTACTTAAGGCAATCTGTAAGGTGGCCAATTAAGCTGTTCGTTTTGGATTTTCTGCTAGTTTTTTGAAAGAAATAAGACAATCATCCATCCCTCTGCAACTTGATTTGATTTTTTGTATTATTGATTTACAATCAAATCAACAATACCTATAATAAAGTTTTGTTTGATTTCTAACCTTTTATGGTATTTACTCCTTCCAAATAAATGAGTCACACATGTTACAGTGCACTGATCGGGCAGGTGCGTCATTGAAAAACTAGGGCACCGCCAAGCCCGGTAACATTGATTCGCCGCATATATTACGTACGCCAGTTTACTAACTTGATCCTTTAACAGAAACATCGGAGTTAAGATTGAGTTGCGAAGACACAAGTTATTTTGCATAGAAAATCCTAAAGTTTCCAAAAGACATTAACTGCCTTCAGAAAAAACACTCGGGGCCAGCACTCCCCTTGCTCATTATCATGCGCATCGTCCACATTATTGACGCTTTCTATTGTAGTCAAAGTATTCATCAAGAAATCCCCCAAGGGTTTAGGAAGAGTTTGCTCGAAAGATTCAAAGTATGTTTATGCATAGCTCATTCCTCACGTCCACAATAGGTGCTTAAACAACTCCTCTTTCCGTCCCTTATTCACAATAAAACATCTGTCTGTTACCAGACTCATCACTCCTGCTTTATGCACAGTGGAAGACACATACTCGTTCCTAATTTTTGCACTTGTGATCTTTCTGCTCAAATGCAAAAAGGTTTACATTCAATAATCCCCCCCATAAGGGATTATTTAGAGAGGTTGCGAAGAACAAGTATTTGTAGTAATTAGTGGGGTAGGGAGGATACCTAGACGGATTTCAAGGGTTCTTCACCTAAACTCCTTTCAATTAACAGACTACAAATTTGGAGCAGCACTCCACCTTTGCCATATTCTGTTCTTTTACGACTCGCTGAATGCATTTCTAACAAAACTGCCCAGCCAAAGAGATTATAGGAGTTGTAGATTCATGAAGACAAAATATCTTTTAGTCACTCTTAGAAAACTAAGAGTCTCAATGTGCTAATAACTCCTTTGAAGAGGATACTTCGGACAGCATTCCCCGTACAGCGTCATATGCAGTAGCGATGGCGAGCATTTTGTGAATCTCTTTATCGCTTATTGTAGGCTAACCAAGTTTTATCAGAACTTCACCACACTTGAAAGGTGTTTACAACAGCTCGCTTATTAGTTATGAGTATGGCAGAAAGGACAGAAAATTGAGAGAAAGGAACTGATCTTCGACAAGAATTAAGATCATATACAGATACAAACGGAACCAGTAACGGATCGACTTAGCGCACTAACCATATAGCACCTTACTACGCGCAACGCTTGGCGCTATTACTATATTAAAGTATTCGCAGGGCGGTTATGAAAGAAATACATCTGCATATGTCCATGTTCATCCATAGAATAATTAAAAAAAAGCCGTGGTGCGGCACGGTGATGCTTAAGATCGGGTACTTCTAAGCGAGTCAGCAACCTTCTGGTAAACAGGCTGATACTTAATTGTCAGCTACGCAAAGATGATTTTAACCATGACAGATATGATTGACAGTCAGTTCGAGTTTAAATCCCTCATTAGAAACTAAGAATTGAGGCTCTTTGTGCATCAGTCAGCAACTACGGTGGAGCTGGTGGTATTGTTGCGCCTCATCGCAGATATTATTGTGTGCAATCTAGTTGGCAGCTTGACTTCGTATGGGACATAGGGTGATTTAGCATACAGGTCAGTTAAGAATTACTGTAGGTATAGAACAGTTGATTTGTACTAGGTCTTGAATTATGACAGTTTGTGATTTCACAGATCCGGAAAGTCAACATAACTGAGATGCGACGGTTGTTTGTATTTTCATTACAGTTACTGTGAATATAACGTAACATGATTTGAGTGACAGCTCAGTTGATTTTTAGTAGATAGCTTAGATAATTATTGTGACAGTCAGCTTCTTTTATAGGTAATCAGTTTATTTTGATGGTCAGCGTTTTCTGAATAATTAATTCAACAGGTTTGTTATCAATGACTCGGGATCAGCCCTTTTCCATTGCCCGTGATATGCCAAGATTGATATAGACGTGTCAGCAATTGTATAACAGTTGAATCTTTGAATCACGGTCAGCGCCCAATAAAGGGTGATACAACGTGTGTGTAGATTTATGTACAGTACGAGTCATTTATGAAATAAGCTTGATTATCATAAAGGTGGCTCATTTATCTCCACTGATGATCGATGCTCGTACATGCGCAGTTTGCAAAAGTGATGCTAATCATGACCTTTGCAAAAACTTCAGACTGAATACGTCATAACATGTATAATTATATACTTTTATGTTTCCTCAGTGTACAGACACTACCCGCCAAATAGGGTAAAATATAGTGGTAACCGATAACATAGTTTTTTGCGTTTCAAGGCAGGCGATAAACACATAAATGTGAATGGAAAATTCGTCATAGTATCAGTAAATGACGAAAAATATGTACAGAATAGGGGAAAACACAGTATCTGAGTTTAATAGTCTGTAAGACCCCTTAGTGACTATAATGTCTAGGGTAATATTACTAGCTGTGCTTCATTAGATCATACAGACATGCTTTTTGTGAGAGACATGCATGGAGAAAGAGAAAAAAAATTAATGTAAGTAAGTTTTAGTCTTAGGTCATTGGTTTTCCAGATGTGTTAGTTTAGTAAGTGTACTATCACCAAAAGGATGGTGATCAGTCAAGCATTGTTTAGAGAGCGTTTCATCACTGGGGTTCATGACAAACGCTTTGCAGATGCTTTACAATCTTGGGGGTCAGGGCTGCAATTATTTTAAATGATATCCAAAATACTCTTTTGTTCAGAAATAAACAAATCTCTGTTCAAGTTTAAAGCCCCATTATCATTCATTTATAACCAGTTGTAAGAAAGGAGAAAAAAAAATGGCAAAGTCGGTTTTACTCTTACTTTTTTCTCCTTTGGTGTCATCAAATTAAGTATGGTCTCAATGAAAAAAAAGAAAAACCCAACAATTTAACACACAATTACTTTGTGCAACAGGTGTGCGACGAGGATTGAAGACACAGGAGAACTTTTTCTCATGACACTAACTCCATTTTGCTGTACTTTGACGGCCATTTGTCAGAACTAACTGCTCGTTCCTCTGTTCTCCTGTAATTGCGGTCACCAAATTGCATGCAATTGCTTTTTGATGCAAAGCATACAAAGTAGAAATGATCATAGGGTCAAACAATATACAGTAATTGCAAGGTCTAATATCATTCTCTATACATGTGTTCCTTTTCAGAAAGTTTTGAGGACAAAAGGATTTATTTTAATGGAGACAGACTACATTGTGGCTCCACCTAAATGATTATTAAAAGTAATTAAAATCTATGCCCCCTACCAGAGGAGTTCCCAAGATCTGTAGTAATGCTTCTATCCATAGTGATATGTAATCCGGAGATCAATTACTTCACGGGAGGTCCCACATATTACAAGACCAACATTAATATAGTTTTTATGTCAACAGTTCCCAGTGCAAAAAGAGCTAATTCAGTGCATTGCAATTAGTATAAACCTTTGAAGGGACTCATCTTACTGAGATAGACTAAACTGCAGTCTTTTTTGACTTGATCTCAGAATGTAGGGAAGTGGTCAGAAAACCCCCTAAGCGATTTCGTAATTTTATGCTTTCCTTTTTCAGAGAACTCTTATTTACGCATGAGGAAAAGTTCACAAGATTCTCACAAAGATTTTTTGCTGCATGATAGACATGACATTATGTTAATACATATACAGTGTATATGTAGGCTTACTCATGAATATAATTTGACACAAATACTTTTGCCATCAATGATATCTGAAGAAAAGTAGTCAGGAATTTGATTTAAAGTACTTTGTATTTGTTAGTCAGTCAGTAGAACATGAGCCTTTGATACTTTTCATGCTAAAAAATTAAAGGCCATTTCATTGAGGCTTTATAAAATACTAATAAACTAAATTTGGTGTGACTGATAACAACTGACCCTGTTGTCCTGTTTCTTTTATAACAACTGACCCTAGCTGTTACCAGGTTGATTTTGTAACTGACTACCTTTGCCAGGTTGATTTTATAAAACTGACTACTCTGTTGCCCAAGGTGATTTTATAAAACTGACCCTTTGCCAGGTTGATTTTTTAACAACTGACCCGTTGCCAGTTGATTTTATATAAACTTGGTTGAAAACCTCTGTTGGCCAGGTTGATTTTATAACAACTGACTGACGTTCCCCGGAGTTGATTTTGATAACAACTGACCCTGTTGCCATGTTGATTTTTATAACAACTGACCGCTGTTGCCAGTTGATTTCTATAACAAACTGACTCTGTTGCTCAGGTTGATTTCTATAACAAACTGACTGACTTCTGTGCCACCGGGCTTGATTTTATAACAACTGACCTGTGGCATGTTGATTTAATAACAACTGACCTCTAGTTGCCAGGTTGATTTATAACAACTGACTCTGTTGCCGTCTGATTTTATTAACAACTGACTGACTCTGTTGCCACCGGGTTGATTATATAACAAACTGACCAGGTTGTATCTTGTAACGTTGACCCTGGTGCCATGTTGATTTTTAACAAACTGACCCTGTTGATGTTTCAGTTAAAATGTGAAGGGTCACTAGGCTCTATTGTGTTGTGCTTACACAGGAACCAATATCCTATTTGCCACTTTTGAGAGGCATGAATCACATTTATACAATTATTTCCATAATCTAACATAATTAGTATACATTGCCATATAATTCCAATGTCCTTTATTACGA
>CAJDSM010027949.1:0-18286 GCA_903981925.1 Ostrea lurida
GATTTTCGGCAATAGTCAAAAGTAACCTTGAACTTTGACCTTGAAAATCAATAGAAGGTCATCCTCTCTCCATGGTCAACATTTGTGGAAGTCTTGATGATTCTCTGCTGAATGCCCTTGCTTCTATCTTATTCACAAGGTTCCGGACACAAACACACACATCCGCACGACAGCAATGCTATATCCCCTCCGCAACATGTGCGAGGGGATCAACAAACAGTGATCAATCGTCGTAAATCCCAAATATTAATTACTAAAACAAGAGTTGGGCAAACACAGACCCCTGGACACATTCAGAGGGGATGGGCATCAGGTGCCTAGGAGGAGTACAGTACCCCTTTCTCAAACAGGTCACACCCGCCGTGAGCCCTTTGTCTTGATCAGGTGAGGTAAATCCGGAACGTAATACGATAGTCAAAATCGGCTTAACAATTGCTTATTGAAACACATCAGTCAGCATTTGACCCAAGTGGCAGGCCGTCTGGCAAAACTATAATCGTTTATAACGACCATAAAAGTTGCAGAGATGCTTTAAACGTGAAACATCTGCAACAACAGCTTGTTTGTAAGTATCCTGCCTCGATTAAAAATCTGATCGTACGTAGAACAAGCTCTTGCGTATTGAAGTTTAGAGACAAACACCATATGCAGGCGATGATGGAATATTGTTACATAAATATGGGAAGCCGACGATGGAGAAGCTGAAATCGCCCCACCTGCCACAAAGCCGAACTGTTTGTTTGCCGTCAATGTCTATGTATATAAAAAGGTTTTTTTGGGGGCATATATTGGATGCAATTCTAATAATTTCTTTGCATTTTCAACACTGACTCTCTTTTGTTCATCACTAAACAAATGAGGTATCCACCTAGCGTTTATCTTTTTAAACTTTAGATTTTTTTTTCAAAATACCATGAACACGTGCTAACAACAAGTTCGTCATCCGAGCCTATCGCCCCACGTCTTTCTGCAAGATTTGGTTGATTTTTACGTTGTTATTAATGCAGGGCGACCTCGGCGAGAATCATCTTTGAGGTGTTCCTAACTTGTTTTAAATTTAGCAACCCACCTACAGACAGACCTGTTAGACATCTTACACGATCTACAGATTTAATGCCAAATAAGCACCGACCTTTTATATAAAATTTTCATTGTACAGTGTACATTGCTTTATAGCGTATTCATTATACCAGAGACATATATAACATTAGACATAATAATGTTATATATGTCTCTGATTACACTAACTCAAAATGTTGGAAAAAGAGCAATCAATACAGTTGAAATTAGTTCAATGTAAGTACCATCTTTCAAATAATGCCATATTTTACCAGATGAATTCTGATTTTTCCAGGGGTTCTAGTTTGCCCCGTTCTTTATTTTGTTTAGGGTTAGGTTTAAGGATTTATCCTCGTTATTCCCATCTATCTCTTTTATTGCGCCTCCTAAAGTATCACCTTAACCCTATAAGCCTCCGGTTGGTTTAAGAAGATATCTAACGCTGAGTTTCTATGGGGAAAGTGGCGAGATTTATCACAAAACTTCTTTGGTGGAAGGAGTGATCTTTACCACTGATCTCTCGACGCCCCGTGGGGCCCCGGGCTATAATAGGTCACTGGTACCCCTTACTTGTCGTGAGAAACGACTAAATGAGGCGGTCCGTCAGATGAAACTGCAAATCCTGAGGCCCCATGTCAGAGCAGGTGTGGCACGATAGAAATCCCTCCCTGCTCAAAGGTCGTAAGCGCCGAGCATAGGCTTAAATTTTGCAGCTCTTCACCGGCATTAGTGCATGACGTCTCCATGAGTGAAATATTCTCAAGGGGGACGTAAAACCATATACAGCCAACTTTCATTACAGGCCTCCATTTAGTTGAACTAGATATCTCGATCGATCTAACACTAAGTTTCTATGGCGAATGTGGATCGAGAGATTTATCACAGAACTTCTTTGGTGGATAGAGAGACCTTTACTTTTACAATGTACACCGATCTTCCCCGCTCACTTTCCTTGGTGTAAGGCAACAATTATTTGGGGGTGTACATGTCACTGAATGCCCTTGCCGGTAGGCGGAGCTTTACCACTCAGTTTATCATTGACTTTATGAAAATTACAGTGTGTATGCTGTCATGGATCCCTCGGTTTTACGATGACTGATGTAAGAAATATACCCGTCATTCGTTCTACATTTTCATACATTTTGCGTGCTATATAATTTATTCATGAGCAGAATTGTTACTGTGTGACCTGATAAATACATGTATTAAAAAAAAATATTTACGTGGATAAAATAATAAAGATGGAAAGATCAACGAAAGGTCAGTTTTATGAAGTCGAACAACACGTTTTCATTATTCCGGAAATAATCGCAAAAAAAAAAAAAATCATATAGAATGATTGAGAGCTTGCATTAATTTTTCGGTGATGAACTTTTCATGAAAGGTGCTTAATAAAATTTTAGTGAATTGATTCGGCAAATATAATCGATGATGTCTTTTTCGAGATATATCCGATTTTATTGACGATATCCTTAGGTAACAAACATCTGAATATTACTGAGGAACTTAAATTTATACTGACGCGGTGGCTCAGTGGTAGAGCTCTCGCCTCTAAGCTGTAAGTAACCTGAAAGTTAGTTGTATATGGTTTTACGTCCCACTCGAGAATATTTCACTCATATAGAGACGTCACGATTGACGGTGAGGGGTCCGTTCTTCTCACATCTAAATGCCGAGCTCATGAGATGGCATCTTAGGTTTGACGCGACCCCGTGCTCGGAGCGGCCCGTCAAACCTACATGTAAGACGTTAAAACAGAATTGTGATTGCTCCTTCGTCAACATCTTCACTAGCCAAGGCCGCTGGGAGCGAAGTGAACCAAAAATCATTGGCTAGCGAAGATCCTTCGTCGAGCGCTCGGCATTTAGCGGAAATTACCTAAACAACGGATATCCCGTGTCGCAGCAGGTGTGGCACGCAAAAGACCCCTCACTGCTAAAATCCAAAAGTACTAAGCATAGGTCTAAATTTACAGCCCTTCACCGGCAATGGTGACGTCTCAATATGAGTGAAATATTCTCCACGGGACGAAAAACAAATAATCAATCAATCAACACTGACAGATACCCGCCTATCAAAGGCGTAAAGGGGAATGTACAGAAATAGGACTGCAAAATCAGACCCTCCATCTCACTGTCCCAAATGATATCCCACTCAAATGCCAATCTTTCCATGCACTTTATTTCAAATATTTTGACCCATTACCAATTTTTTCCAAAAATATTATTATGTTTTGAAGCAAAAGTGAATACTTGTTCATTTACTTTATAATAAAAAAAATAGTTATTTTAGCTTATTTTGATCATGTGTGAATGTATACACTGACGTCATGCTGTACAGATCTTGATCCGCATTGCCACCAAAATCCTTAGACCAAGACGCATTTGTGTAACAATTTTCAAACGATCTGACCATATTGTTTTTCCATGAAATTGCTAACAGACAGAGTCAAATTAAACGCCTCCGACTTTTTAACCCCCTTGGCGGAGGTAAATATACGATTGAATAGCCTCCATGGCGAAGGTGAATACCATAGACCTGAAACAAAAATAAACCCATTCAGGATCGGTAACTCGTTTACTTTTTGAATATCCCCAAATGATACTGGAGTTGTCTGATCTTACAAACCGAGATAGTACGACGGCGGATCCGAACTTTTTTTTTTTAAAAAGGGTGTAGGCTTTGCGCTCCAGGGTTTTGGAGTGTTTTTATTAGGGTACTTTTATGGATTATTTTTAGCTATATGTTAAACATATTTGAAAACAAATAATTAAATTGTTTAAAATTTCAAATAGATGAAATGTCGCATCGTTTTCTTTTGCTATTGTTTTACTATTATATGTTTTTTGAGGATGTGTGTGGGGGGGGTTAAGTGGGGGGAGGGGGTACTCTAAACCCGCCATTGCAGTGCATGATATTTCTTCTCCAAACAGCTATAAACTAAGTGTACTCTAGAAGAAAACTAATAAGTGTAGTGTAGTTTAGCACAGTTTAAAATGATATATATGAAATGGCGAAGTATATAGTGACATGAAAATGTCGCTACAAGTATCTTTACGTAAAGAAGTGAAGAAGAAGAAATATAGAGAAAAGGTCAATTAAAATGCATTTGTCACATGAATTTTACTTTAGAAAGACAATGTTGGGGATTTATTTTTTTTTTATTTCATTTTCTTGCGATCGGGACATTAAGAAGGAGAGATATGGAGTAGACCCGGGGGAGTAGATAACATTGAAATTATCCAGAGTCAGCAACCAATATCATGTATATTGTAAGAACTTTCGCGTAAATTTCACAAAATCACATACACTGTAGGTCATATTTCAAGAACAATCATTGTGGCATTTTTTAAAAATAGAATTTACAGTCTAAGATGAAGTGTCCTTGCACATGAAAGGCAAAAAACTCTCACATTAGCAGGTTAGAGTAATTTATTGCTGCGGTACCATTACGTCATCCAACGATTATTTTAGGTTGGTTAGCTTGTCTTTTCTACAAAACAGTTTTCAATTTACAATAGTCTTGTCAAATATTTAAATACCAGGCGCTCAGAATGCAAATCGTATACCGTGTCACGGCGTGTGTTCAAGTAGAACCAACTACCCGTGACGTATTGTGTGCATTGCACTTAAAGAATTCTAGCAGGGGTGGAATGATCATGTAATGTCGGATGTGTATCGGAATAAACTATAGTTCAGGACGTTTTACGTGTACAGGCACTGTGTGTTTTCAAAAAGAGACTGGATATTTCGTCTAAATGCCACTTATTCGCCAATTTATAGTGTTAGCCCTGTGTGTCTGTTGTGGACTGTTCACATCCCAGACCTTGGGTATGTATCTTAAGAAAAGTGATGAATATTGTACCAGTGTATGTTTTTGATACCAATACAAGTGCTTTGGTGACAAGCTTTGCATCCATTTGCAAAGGATATAATAGACGAAACAAAACCATATTGATCGTTTATCATCCCGGAAGTATTAATACGCAAATTTACTTCCGGCTAGAAAGAAATCGAACAATCATGAATAATATTCGTGAAAAAAAAAATTATGTTGTGGTTTTTACTTTGTTAATTCGTTAATACATTTGTTTAATTTAAAAATATTATAGAAACATGTGTACATATATTTACCTTCTGTTTACAAACTCACAAACACCACTTTTGTTTTTGTTTTGTCATGAGGATCGACGACAGCAGTTTACAACACCACAGAAAGTAGTGACCGTACAAACGCGCACGACAGTCAGGCACGCCTGTGTCCACCACTTGGTATGGCTGAAGTCAAACAAACTGCTTAATATGTTTACTTTGAACTTATAGATATTTATATGGTCCAATAGACATGTGTACTAGAATGGCAGACTAGAAATTCTCTCTCTTCTCTCGTCTCTCTCTCTCTCTCTTCTCTCGTCTCTCTCTCTCTTTCGTCTCTCTCTCTCTCTCTCTCTCTCTCTCTCATCTCTCTCTCTCCTCTCTCTCTCTCTCTCTCTCTCTCTCTCTCTCTCTCTCTCTCTTCCTCCAAAACTCAATATTACATCAAACGAGACATGTTGGACACCCACCCACTTCTGCTGTCCAGGGTTAAGTCATGTCCTAGCTGCGAACCAATTTATCCAAATAATAAATAGGTCGTACTGAATTCATATTACATAAACGCGAAGTGTTCTTGCGCAAGATCATTTTAAATCAAGCAGGTTACTGACAAACATGTTGCAGAAGTTTCAAATAGTCACATTTACAGTCAGCATTTCAAAATAGTTTGTAAATAATACAACCTGCCATTTGGTCAAATGCTGTCTGACGTGTTTCTACCTATATTAGTCCGATCGTATGTTACAATGGAGTACTCCTTCCTAATGTATTTAATAATGTTATTATCTGTGAATACAATTGTAATAATGTTATTCTAATAGATACAAATTGTAATGATGTTATTTCTAATATATACAAATTATAATAATGTTTATTTCTAATAGAATATTTCTGTAAATAATTGTTTATTTCTAGTATTTGTAGTATAATCTCGTGGGTATCCGGGTTTAAATAAGTCGCTCAGTACCCCTTGTTCGTAAGAGTCGACTAATATGGGGCGTCCCTCGGATGAGACCGGACAAAAGCCGAGGCGGTCCCGATGTGTCACGATATAAAAAAAATCCAAAAAATTATAAAAAATAACGTCATTTCTGATAGAATTTTATATAGAATGTCATTTTCCTGATAGAATATGTAATAGTGTTATCTATAAAGAAATATATCTATTAGCAATATTATTTCTGATAACTGCAATATTGTAATGTTATTTCAGAGGTATAATGTTAATTCAAATGTGTAATATTTATTTCAGAATTGTAATAATGTTATTTCTAACAGAATTGTAATAATGTTATTTCAGATTTGTGTTATAGTTATTTCTAACAAAATTATGTATAATGGATTATTTCTAAGTAATTTGCTGAATATAATATTGGAATACAAATTCTCTAACATGGATATTCTGTAATCAAATGAATAGTCGTTATTTAACAAATTTTAGTTTTTGCTAAACAGTAATCTTTATATGTAATAGTTGGTATTTCTATACAGAATTTAAATAATGTAAATTCGTCAAATTACATCGAATCTAACGATGTAATAATGAATTTATCTAACAGAATTGTCTTAACAAGTATATATCAATAATTGTTAATTTTCTAATCTAAATGTAATAAATGTGGTTATTTCTAACATTGAATTGATCTAATCAGTAATTGATATATTATTTCTATTGATGAATTGTAGATTAATGTTATTTTAGTGTAATTTCGTATATACACTGAATTGTACTAAAGATAATGTATGTTAATTTCTAACTGAATGTTAACTTAATTGTTATTTCTAACAGAATTCGTATTGTATATTTAATAAATTGAAGTTATTTTAACAGAATTGTAATAATGTTATTATCTAATCAGATTGTAGTTATTTAACTGAATGTATAAGATTTCTAACAGAATTAATAATAATTAGTTTTCATAAATTGAAATTTTAAACAATGCTTGGATTTCATAGGTGAACGATTGTAATATTTTGTTATTTTCTAATCTAGAAATTGTAATTAGTGTTTTATTTTACTAACAGAATTTGTAATAATGTTATTTCTAACTGAATTGTAATAATGTTATTTCCAACAGAATTGTAATAATGTTATTTCTAACAGAATTGTAAAAATGTTATCTCTGATAAAATTGTAATGATGTTTTTTTTAACGGAGTTGTAATGATACTATTTTTAGCGAATGACGTATGGTGCTACAGCTGTTCAGACACAGTGCGCGGGGCGGAATGTCAGAAGAATCTTAAGACAATGGCTAAAGAGGCGGGAAATACACAGGTGACACGGGACGGACCAAGTAACTGGGAGTACGCGAAAAACTGCAAAGGCTACCACAATTTCACATACTGTATGATTGAAAGCATTGAAAACAGAGGTAAAGACGTTTTCTATGGAAAGCCGATGGAGTCTAAATTTAATGCCTGTAACTGCGTGTATGTAACTACACGATGCAGCATTCGTTCAGAGTAAATGTTAAGTGTAGAAGAGGTTGCTTGTTTGAGCGAATAGAATGTAGGTACAAATACACAGATACAGGGATAGGATTTGGCATTCCATTACATTTAATTAATAAGAATGCTGTGAGGTTCACTGATTTCACGCGTTATAAATGACATAATAGACATTCAGTATATGGCAAATGCTACATATGCTATACATGTTTGGAGAGCAAATGATTATATTTCCTGTATATATATGCGATTTAATGATTTTTCTCCATTTATGTAGGCGAGGTTCATTCCTACCGCCGAGATTGTTCAGACGGCGTCTCGTTCTCGTACGATGCCGACAAGTTTAAGACCGTCCGGCCGGACAACCAGACCACGTGCGCGTACAATTTACAAGGCTACGTCGTCTGTGTACGTCTGTGTCTAGGGGACTTCTGTAATGGACCATTTCCTATCCCCTCAGCGAATACAGAAACACGGGGGTCCTGTCTGTTAATTCTATTTCTTGTTTCGTTTTTTGCGATGTTTGGAGAATGACGTAGTGCGATGTTTGGAGAGTGACGTAATGCGAGGACTCCTCTGTGTTATACAGAACAGTAAACTAATCTCTCATGTTCAAGGATGGAAAGCTTTGAATCAATATGTGATACTTTGAATTGCATACCTTTATATTTACCAATAAGCTGTGATACATCAGAACAATGAATTCTACGATTATATTTACTTTGATTAAAACAGTACGAATATTTTACTTTTATGATGTATGGAATGAAGTTTCGATTTAAAATGATACGTTGTATTGTATACATTTATTTATACTTTATGCACATTGTTTGTGATGCATCAGAGCAATGAAATATTTTGTTCCTGCCGCAGTGTAATATATACATAGTATGTACATCTCCAATGTCAATCTGTGACGCTAGTCATTTCCCCACGAACGCGCTGCAGTTGCAAACAATGTGCGGGTAAATTTAATAAATATAGTTCAACAACTGGGAATTTAGACAAAAATTAAAATAGGATCATAAAACACAAGGAATGAAANCTAATAAATATAGTTCTTTTAATTCAACAACTGGGAATTTAGACAAAAATGAAAATAGGATCATAAAACACAAGGAATGAAATGGATTTTTCAAAACCTTGATTCAAAATAGCTTTGAAATTCTGCTTTTACATGTGTATCATCACCAATCCCGAAATGCTTCCTGGTCCAGTAGTTTCAATATCTATGTCATTGAATGGCATTGATCTACCATAAAATTTATCTCCATCAGCATGTATAATCCAGAATAGCCGATAGTTTTTCACGACCAAGCGTGTCCCGTCGCCAAGAACAACGTCACTTTCGGTCGTCATATACTTTCATTTACATTCATTAAATGAGATCATGTGAACCTTTTTTTATTTTTATTTATTTTTTTGGTGTGTTAACATAACATATCTATATTTGATATAATCACATCACAACATTTAAAGAGATAAACGATTTACCAATATTCAGATATGAAATTCGACTTTCAAAGTGATGAGTTATCTGTCTACTTGGGATAGCGGAAGTGACGTTGTTCATGGCGATGGGGACATTAGCTGAAAAATACCGAACATTCAGTGTTATATGCGTCAATGAGGATTATTTTTATGGTAGATCAATGGCATAGCGGGCCGGATACCGGGTATATATCGAAATTACTGGTCCAGAAAGCATTTCTGGGTGGGTGACGATAAAAGCAGAATTTCAGTCCTTTTTTGAATCGACGTTTTGAATAAACTTGTGTTTTTATTAGGGGGTGGTATAGTATACAGCGTAGTGCCATAAATGAGTCAACTTTCACATTTTACGCTATATATTTCATTTAAAAACATCCTTTGTTTGGGCAAGCATTCTTAACTCAATTTTGCTCTAACTTTTATGAAATCTAAAACATTTATTCTGAAACACCTAGGCATAAATTGTAATCATGCCGACAATTGCAGAAATATGACTGATGAAACTTTAGCATCAACTTTTAGAGTTCCATTTCCTTATATAATCCTTTGTAAGAGAGAAACGAAAACTTTGAGTGTGATGTTCTTACAGCCATATAATATGTGTAATGGCTGTGTATGGAAAAAAAGACATCAAGACCATAAACTGCAGATAGTTTTCTGTTAATGATGTAAAATTTACTATAAATTGAGGTTTGGTAAGTTAATGAAACTAATTTAGAGAGGTGGTTGTTTTCAATGAATTATATAGTAAAACAAATAAAAGTTGACTCATTTATGGCACCATACATATAGATCTACTATCATTATTACAGACAAATTATCGGTTCCTGTAGTCTAAATTAGGGATATACCAGTTGACACGAACCTGCTTTTGCTTTTTTGGTATGTTTATATAAAAAATGTATATGTGAGTCATGCACCAATATGTCAAAATGTGAACAAAAGGTTATCTCTGGGATTTTAATTCAAGTGTCCTTGAAAGATTAAATCCGTTAGTAAAATTAAAATCAATTTCAGTTCTAAATTTAAAACACCAGACCACCCTTATAAGCAATGGCAGTGGAACGCGAGTTCTCAGTGTTTGCTTAGGTAAAGGTTTACCTTTGGAATACATTGCTTTTCAATTATCATTTGCTGGCTTGATGAATTTGTTTTTAAAGCGCCGTCAGATAACCAGAAACCTCCGCACGCGCTACAGACGTTTCCGATCAAAACTATCATAATAATATTAGCGTCAAAATAATACAAGCCACGTGCAGTTTCCCGCAGCAAAGGCGAACCACTGAGAGTAGACAGCAGTGACCGGTCTGTGAAATTGGACAATTTTACACCTTTTTACCAATATGCGAGCCATAAAATTATGAAAGTGTTGTGAGTAATTGGCCTCATTCTTCTTCTGATAGTGAGGAATTTTCTCCAATGTGAAATTTGTTGAATTTTTGAGCGATGGAATTGACGTATACAGGTTTTAATTTGCTTTGTTTCTTGATTTGGAATTTTATGGTTTGTTTGTCCGCGAAAAGTGTGAATGATATTCGTATACCAAAAGGGAAAACCAGGTGGTTAGCGGATGAGCTGGTGAGTAATGTTTTAATTATTATGAAATTGATTTTACAAAAATGTATTACATAATAATTTACTAAATGATTTAAGACTTTCAAAACGAATATAGAATATATAAAATAAAAACCTAATATTGTGTAACTTATAGATCACGCATAATTATTTCATACGAGTATACTGATATTTAACAGTTATGTCTTTGTACATTTTTTTTTTTATGCAAGTAAAAGATCATTAATGGAACCAAAAAGAAAGAATTGTGATTCGCTTTTTTATTTACCCAAAAACAAAATTTACGATGTATTGCAGATAAGATTATGAACTTGACTTGCCAGATAATTTTTTTATTAGTCGGGGGGGGGAGGGGATGGGGGGGTTACGCGTTTACACGTGTACTAAAACGATGAAGAAAGTCTGCATTTCTCAGCTTGCGAAATAACGAAAACCTGCGGGCTCTCGCCCTCCCGCAGAGAAAGTGAGCTGAGCACTTTGTAAATCGACCCTGCTACTGTGCTTCTACATCTTTGAACGAAATACAGATAAGGGCAAGCATCAAAAGGGGCGTGGCCTTCCTCTCAGTACCGAAAACGTTTTAAAAAACATTGCCCTTGCGCTTCTCCACTCAGGTTAGAAATTTCCGCGTTTTACCGCAAAACAATCTGTGCACCAAATTAAGTTTATGTGTGTGTTCGGTACAGCCCACATGCTGTTGAATTTTTAATTTCCAAGTTCAAAGGTGATGCAAAAAGAACAAACAGATTAGAAACGGGTTTTTAGAGGAAAGATTTCGATGTCTGGTTAGGTAAAAATGATGATCGGGTAAGAATTCTCTTATCAGTTTTCAGAATCGCAAATACTTATCCTTCTCAACTTTCTGAGACAAACTGCAGGAAAATTCCGTTTTACCATTCCAAGGCCGTCATAACAGGTGCCCGAACACGATAAATACATATATTTGCTATAGTCGGAAGTTTTTTTTTTGTATTTTTTTGGGTTTGAAATACACAGATTATTGGGTGATCATTTAAAATTTCAGAGAGATGTGTAAAGATAGTCAATTCTGCTAATTAAGGGGGTTCAAAAAAGCGCGTTTCGGTTGCTGTCTTATCTTTTCTAAGCCATCTCAGCAGGGGATTTATTCGTTTCAGATATAGACAGGGTTGTGCAAATTTTTTTGTGCTTATCGTGATTCCTTGGACATCACCCTGCTGAAAAACAATCTTATGTGATAACAATTAGACAGAGTGTGGCAGTCTATTTGATTAGTGGATGATTGTGCCGTCCGATAAATACATTAATTAGCAAGCCAATTTAAAAAAAATATTGATAATTAAAAAAAGGTAAATAGATCGTATTTTTTTTAAAGTATTAAAAACCCCATGTAAATTTGCATGATTTAGTGCTCGCTGTTGTTGCGCATATTTTACTCAGGTTGGCCCCAATAATTTTGAACTTTGCGTTGTTTTAATGCTTTGATATAAATAATTATATATACAGTAGACATGACTTTAAGAAAAACAGTCGTGTAAGTGGCTGTTATGTTAACTCAAGAGACTGAATGGATATTTGGAATGTAGCAGGGAGTAGTTTCTGTTAATAGTTGTAAATTTGTGATTCTATGGGGTAGGGTTTAGTGTGGGTAGATGGTGTGGAGCCAAAATGGTCCAGGTGATAGAAAATGTTTAACTACACCTTGGAACTCGCCCCCCCCCCCCTCGCTTCTTGATGCACGTATGATTCCAAGTTTCTTGTTCAAAATTTGGATGAAGGACCAAGACAAGGTTGATCGATGAATTATAAATGTTCAGGACTCTTGAGGCCCCAGGTGGCCTTAGAATGGAACAAAAATTGGCCAAATAACTGACGGCAATTTTCAAACATCTTCTCATGACAACTGCAAACAGTGTGCAGAAAAACGTAAATTGTATTGAGTGGATATAGAGCAGGGAGAGCTTTACCCACATTGTAAATTTGCGTGAATTAGCCACCGGGGTTAAGGAGATTTCTGACCCCCAGGCGGACAAGGCCAAATAAGCATCCGGATTACAAAACCTGTGTTCATTGAACATGACTGTAGAGAAAACATAACTTCTTATAATTGCTATTCAAATTTGAGTTAAACTAAATGGATGATTTGGAATGAACAGGGAGCCTTTTGTCGATAATTAATACCCCCGGCAACAAAAGGGGGGTGGAGGGGGTCGGTTATACTGAAATCGGTGTTGTCCCGTCATCTGTCTGCTAGGTCAAACATGGTTTTGGGGCCGTTTATATAAAGTGTTATCCTTTCCACTCAAGAGTCACCATATGATACATATCGACTACTCCATGGGAACGAAGATATTAGCTTATCAAATTGGGGTGAAAAGGTAAAGTGGCACTGGACTCAAAATAGCAATAAGGTTTTCCAGTAATCGGAGAACATTATCATTCTAACCTAGAGTCACCATAACATACATATGGACTACCGCATGGAGACAAAGATGTTCCCTATCCAGATTTGGGGTCGCAAAAGATCAAGCACAAGATCGGACATGCGAAGGTAGCAATATGGTTTCCGGGCTCTACGAGCATGTATCTTGTTTGTACGTAGAGTCAAGCCATATCAATGACATATGGACTACCCAAGGGAACGAAAATGTTCCTAATTGAAGTTTGGGGTCAAAAGGTCAAAGATCCAACATTCTTGCTCTTTCTTAACTTTATATTGCGAGCAAGCATTATACTTTCCAGTTGTAAGAACTGACCGTCTTTCCGGCGGTCCCACGAGAGGCGTCTACTTGTGTAGATACATTTCGCTGCAAAATAGAGTAATTTTCTGAGAAGATGGCGGTAGATTGTTTAGGACGGGGTGGTTGATGATATGAGTATTGACGTGGGGAGAATTAGTGTTTCTAGCGCCAAAACTAACGGCATTATCTTTGAATAACAGAGAGATAAGAAGTCCGACAGTACGCGCTCTAATCGAGTCTGTAATTCTGCGCCATTTTATCGATTTCCGCCTTTGCCAGTCGTAAATACCGTGAACGATTGCGCTTTTTTAAGATATGATTTTATTTTTGCAGAGAAGACCACGCAGAAATCTGGCGCTGGACGCGGCCCAACTCTTAAGTTTCCATTTAAGTAGCGGAGTCCGAGTGTCGCTACATTGGGAATACCAATTTTCCAAGATCACTTCTGTCTGTCTTTTTGACTGATTTATTAGGTTCTGTTAAAAAGGTCCTGTGCTATGGCTTTTGTCCGCTTTCATGCGAATGAACGGAAATTGAGATTCCTATGATAGGAAGGCGACCGAATGAAGCTGGGACCGGTGCTAAGAATGAATGGAGAAGACAATAAACTTATTCTTGTGGCAGAAGTTTAGTTTTGTGATGAAGAGAATGAAGATTTGACGACCCGTGACAAAGTCTCATTACGCCCCATAAAGCGGTAGCATAACAGAAAACTGACATGGTCCAGCAAGGGCCCCGCCGAAGGGCTAATCAAGGGAAAGCGACATCTGTAGAATTTGATACTGTAGATGTTTAGTTACTGGTATATAGTGAAACTAATAGTTGAAATTGTGAATTATCAACATCCATATTAATTACACACTGAATAAGCATTTCTTGAACAAATACTTCTGAGAAAAGTTTTCACTCGAAATCGGAAGCAACTTCAGGTAAGGGCAAAATATGGCATAATTCCATAAATGTATTAGTTTTGCAAAGTATTTGGGACAAATACTGTAAAAACTCTGATTTAATCACGTCAAAACAAAAAATGGTGCGCTATAAACAACAATGATGTCGCCATACATACAGACAGACAAGGTGGACGTGAAACCCAGAATTTTACTTGTGTAGGTATGTTCTTTTATTGTACAAGTATTTTTTGTTTGAAAAGTTTGAAATACTATTGTGAAAACTCTTTAGCGTTATGCACAGTCATGATAAAAAAGAGTTCACCACAACAAAGATGTTGACATACAAACAGGACAAGGTGCTATTAACACATGAATTATACACTTTTACCCTCTTATTGTAGAGTACAATTGTTGCAAAGGTTTTCAAAACTTGTGCGATAAAAACTTTTTGAGTTAGTTGGCATCACAACGAAAATGTTAACGGGACAGACGGAACTGACAGACAGAACAAGGTGGCTATGAACGCAAAATTTATACACTTTGTGCCTCTTATTGCACAGTACAGCTTGTGCAAAGTGTTCCAAAACTGTAGCGATTAAAGAACTTTGTTGAGTTATGCGCATCGACAACGAAAATGTTGACGTAGCAGACGGACAAATGTGATTACTGAATTGGGCACGCCGCAATTTGTGATGTTGGCCCAATTAAGAAAAAGGGCTTAAGATGAGCGCTGGATATATCAGGTGCTGTAGGAGGAGTAAGTGGTCCCCTGTTGACGCGTGCACGACAGTCTAGGAGGCGCGTGGGGAAGATTAAAGCTACAACTAAGTAATTCAAGAATGACATAGTCAAAGTCCCGTGGGGGAAACCCGGGTTTAGAATAGGTCCTCAGCAGTCAGGCACCCCTTGGCTTGTGCGTCAGAGGCCGGACTAATGGGGCAACATCTGAAAGGCCTCATGTCACACAGGTTGTGGCACGGATAAGATTCCACTCCCTTATCAAAGGATGTAACTCGGCCGAACACAGAGCTAAATTTGTAGCTCTTCAACCCCTGCAAGTGGTGAAAGCGTCTCCATGATGAGTTGAAAAACGTTAAACAATCAATCAAAAATCATTCCGAATCAATCAAATCAATCAATCAATCAATCAATCATCAAATCAATCTATAGCTAAGAAATGTTATAGATGGAATTGCAGTCGAAACCGAATTTTGGACAAGAATTTATGAAGCATTCTAAACCCAATAAATCAAGTACATGTAGTTTGTTGCCATAAAGTCCAGGTTTTAACAGCTAGAAGAAATTGAAGATTTGAATGTAAAAATTGGAGGTCGACCTTTGAAAGGTTACATAAGCAGAGGAATAACTATTATTTCTATGCGCGAGGCTCGTCTGAATTAACTTTCTAAATATAGTGTATCTGATCGTTGTTGAAGTCGCAGAACAAATTCAAGAAAAGCCCGCTAAGGTCCTCTATTGCATCAGAATACAGAAGAAATGTAAACTTTGATGAAGTGAGATAAAATCTTTTCAGCAAGCGCCTAATTTCTTCGATTGAGTTTCTGCATCGCGGCGGTTTAGTGTTGGCTTGCATCAAGTTGACGGCCTGAAGCTGATGGGTCTTCTGCGTAATGTAATATCAGTAGGTGGTCAATATCAGAGTCCACGTATGTCAATTTCTTGTGTATCGGACCGCGCAACCGCTAGAGACCGGATAATATGAAGTGCAAATAACATAAAACCATTTATTTGAAGGGGCCTTCAATTGCCAGGGTATTTTGTCATTAGATCGATGAGGAAGTCTTCGTGTTTTTAGATCGAAATCCTAATTCTCCTAATAGGCTAGGTCGGATAATAAATAAAACAAAATCTAAACTGTTATTCACGCCCTAGGAACAATTTCCTTTAACCAAAGTGAAGACTGAAGTCTTGTCTAAAGATAGAAGTAAATCGGGTTTTGCATGTTTAGTATCATTTTAAGGATGTATTCAGTATAAGACAGAGTTGAATAGAGATAATGATGTTTGGGCATAAGGAATAATTGTTATGTCCGCGACTGACTTTAGTATACGTATGCTTGACTTGACCCTAATCCAAACCGGCGCCTAGAACAGAATTTTTGCAAAAAAATCCTAAAACGACCTTTTTGAAGAATGGGTGGGTCTAGAAAATGATTAACTTGCGAAAAAAAGGATACTTTGTTTTAAAAAGAAAATACGGCACAATTGTATTATTTGATATTTCCCCCAAGTTAAAAGATAAGGTTTATACAGAATAAAAACAAAACTGCCCTCGGCTGCTGTGAAGAAAATATATCCACCGCGAATGAAAGTTATGTTCCCTTGCCCTTGGCGGGATTTCAGATTTACGCAATTCCTCCCAATTGGCTGTATAGGATGAACGAGGTTCACGGCGATATCCTCGATAGCGGAAATGGTGTAGAAGGCGCGACGGCAAAAGATGTCGATGGTAAATGATGATGTGTGGACGATAGCGGCCGATCACCAGAATGGCGGTGCCAGCCGTCATTATCGTCATTGGGAGATCTTAGCAACTGCATTTAGTATTATCGAGTTCCATGTACATCTGGCCAATCGAACTATCAAGTCGGCCGCACGTACGGCTCGAACTTAATTTAAATGCTGGATGCTAGATCCTGTGTGAAGCATGACGCTGATGATTCGAGAGAAACAAAGTATAGCCACTGTTTCACATTTCATTGGGTGGGGCCCATGAAGGTCAGAGGGCTAAACTGGATGCTTTGGGGGAAAAGTAGACTGACGCATAACATGTGCATGTTTCGAAACATCGCTCAGGCCATCTTGACTTGGCGGAAAAGACCCGATTGATGTTCCGATTGCACCGACGCACTGATAAATGTCGACGGCACACAATGTGGGGAAGTGGTTACATATTTTGTATCAGATTCGGCATTGTGTTCATGGTAACAGGATTCTCAAGAGAATGAAAAAAATTAATTAGAAAATGTCAATATGGTTTGGTTATGTTTGTTGAAATTCTAGATGTCATTCCCTAAAGATACTTAGGCCTATGTGACATATGTGTCACGGTGTCAGCATATGCATTGAACTTTGAAGCATCGTTGTTTTGTTGACAGATTGAGGGTGTTGAAAATCAACATCATTGCATTGAATGTACACCGTTATGTGTGTCAGTTGAATTATTAGAAATGGCGAAAGTAACAAAGATCAAACGTAAATCTTGTTCAAACAGCATACAAACATCGAGTTGTAGGGCAACAAGGAACCGTTTCGAACGAAAGGCGAAAGGCAGGATCAGGGATGCAATGGAAGGAGTAAGCATCCTTTTGCTGACCGGTCACACCCGCCGTGAGCCTGTAGTCCGAAACAAAGTAAAGGACGGGGGTTACCCGGTCGTCAAATCTAGTATGAAGAATGACCAGTCCTGAAACAAAGGGTATGAACAAATCGAGTCAACATATGATTTAGTGACAATTTGTAATCGCAAACAGGTCATTATAGCGGACCGTGAAGAATTTGCGAAATGATGACTTTAAAACGAGATTCGTATATAACCCTGCAACAGTCAACTTTTTGGTTAGTAGTTGGCCTCGCTTTAAGAAATCATCATACGCATGGCATGCGCTTGCGTATGGCGAATCAACTGAGAGACATACACACCATAAGCAGGTTTTGATAGTGGTAAGCAGTTACTACAGCAAGGAAAAGGAAAGTTGACAATTGCAAAAGTCAGAGAGTCATCAAGCGTATATCATAGTAATGTAGTTGTCAGTCCTGCCATTAGAGTCAAGTATTAGAGTGAAATAATCCCAAATAAGAAGCAACATCTGTCAGATGTTCGTGTGGGTGTCCTTTATTTAAGTTGCGTCAAGGATATATCAATGGACATAATTGTGAAAATTAGATGCAATTGGTTAATTGAATAAGACATTGTTCTATATACCTAATAAGTAATGTTGAAGGAGCACGGCAAGTTTTTTTGTTTTTATCCCGTAAACAGT
>CAJDSM010027951.1:0-18685 GCA_903981925.1 Ostrea lurida
AGAATATATCTAAGTAATAGAATGAGTATTTGTTCTTCAAGTTCTGTTAACCTTGCTGGACCTACAGCATTATGACGTCGTCTTCGGACGTTGTCGGCAGTTATCAGAAACGTCATCAGGGTATATTTGTATAATTGATCAGATTCTCTGGGCCGACAAACTTCATTATTTTTTTTACAATTTACCATTTTTTATTTCTTTTTAATCTTTTTAACGTCAATGCGCAATATTTTCTGCTGATGAATATGTTAGATAATATGCCTTTAACGTTATATAAATGTATGAGTTATTTTGAAGAAAACTATCTGTTGAAGTTAGTTATATAGCTAACCTTCGTGCCACTGGTCCTGAATTTAGTTATTTCTTGAACAGAGGAAACGAAAATACATGAAAATAATTTTTGTACAATGCAGACGCTATGTTCATCTATGTTTGAGATATTATGGTTGTTGGATCCGCTATTCCCTTAACCCAACCTCTACACGTGTAACAACCCACCCCTACAGCGTAACCCACCATTACAATATATACCATCCATCCCTATGTGTAACGCATTCGTAACTATTGTCTTAAATGCCACTTACTGCACATCCGTGGTAAATAGATCAGGGTCGTCAAACAAGTTCTTAGCCTTCAAAAGCGTTAAGTGATATTCTCCAAAGCTTCGTCATGCGGTTAACATACCTGAAAATTTACAATATAAAACACAAAAATCATTGGTAAACCATTGGTTTATCAAACATAGTGACTGAGACGGAATTTCTTATTGTAACCATTGTTTATCAAACTTAGAGACTGAGACGGACTTTCTGAAGGCAGAAGTAAACGTTACCTAGGTAAGTCTTCCGTGTCTCCGTCTTCACGTTTGGATACATGTCGCTGTACGTTTGTGGAACCTACGTCACAGACAAGAATAATGCGTCACAGATAAGAATTATGCATCACAGACAAGAATGATGCGTCACAGACAAGAATGATTCGTCACAGACAAGAATGATGCACTAAATGGATAGCTTCAGTAATGGTTTCACAAGTATGTCACCTGAACTGTATGAATTCTTACTTTGTTTACTATCTACTTCCCGTTCAATGTTTCTATGCACGCACAATGCACACACTTTTCATATTCATTTATAATTATTATTTGTTATATATCTTTTAATGGCTTCTCGATATACTTGAAAACATGGCATTGAATAAACGTACAACTTTCTTGGTGTAACAATTCAAAAGCTTACTATCCTTTTTTAAAACCTGCTTCAGTATAGTACAATAAGCTTTACACAATGTTGAGTTAGTGCGAACGTCATCCACATACTTACATAATGTACGCTAGAGATACTGGATACTAAATGAGCAGGTACTTATACAATCGTGTAAAGGTACATGAAATGACTTTTTAAAGCAATACCAAGACTCAAACACTCATACTAATGCCTTAATTATTAACCCCCGTACGTTTATTAGGAGCATTACCTTTAGTTTCCTGTAAATATATTGTTCTTTCTTGGAGGTCATAAGAGATTGGTGTACAGATCGGTATAGTAGATACATGTACTAGATCTTACCTGGAGACCCCACCGAGAGATGAATGTGATGTTCGGCTCTTTTGGAAATTAATAAAACGTTTGCGTCCAAGAAACACTCGCACATATCCTGTGATAGAATTTCAGGTAAAACCATACGACGACCCGTCTGGTGTAACCTTAAGCATTGCAAGACATCTTAAATGCATATCTTACAACCCCAAAAGAAAAGACAGCTTTGATTCGAACTTCTTTCATAAATTGAGACAATTCATATGATAACTTGGAAATCTTTTCAAAGATCATCTAACAACTTTTCCCTGGCGGTTCAGTCACTGTCAATCGAATCTGCGACATTGTTCGCTCTTCAACGTAGAAAAGCACCAAGGTCCTCGATCGTATACAAATGAACATATCATCTACGGTGGTATCCAGATACATCTAGATGCATCGCTTACTTTTCAATGCAATCATACAAATAGGACAAATCCCATTCATGCTGAAAAATAGATCTGATTGTCCCCATTTATAAAGGCCATAATAAACCAAGGAAATCCCCATAAGATAGCTATAGGCCCATTAGCTCTTCGCTCCATGTCTATTAAAAATCTTTAAAGCTT
Organism: Ostrea lurida; assembly: GCA_903981925.1. NCBI lineage: Eukaryota > Metazoa > Mollusca > Bivalvia > Ostreida > Ostreidae > Ostrea > Ostrea lurida. The sequence continues at coordinate 2,147 of CAJDSM010027951.1, forward strand.
CTTCCTTAACTCCAAATTCGAACAACACATTCTCAACCCTTTCACGCCAGCCTTCCGAATAACCAACAACAAGGTTTTCACAAAACTGGATGTATCACAGCTTCCTTTAAATCTACAAAGACTATTTACCATAATTTAGAACATGAAACAGCCCCGTTCATGTAGCCTTCCTAGGGGGGGGGGGGGGGGTGATACCCAAGGCGTTTGACACCGTATGGAGACATGGCCTAAATGTACAGCTACATCAATGGAATCTCAGATCGTATATGGACTCTAATCAATAGATGTCCATTCCCATACGATGTCTCTGTTATTGTCAATCAGGAGCTCTGACTGGTTCCAGTTTCCCAAGGCCGTTTAAGACAGGGTGGTGTTTTGTCAACTTTCCTCATTTAGTATACAAGACGGAATTACTAACATGAAATAACAAAATCTGTGTACGAATATTGGCAATTTTCATGCATATCAATGCTCAAATCCAACACTTGCGGACGATATCTGCTGCATTGCGCTTACCCAATGGGCTACAAAATACTCTACCAAAATAACTGATTATTCAACGCAAATGGCGATTATTACGTTCAATGACCTAATAAATCCACTGTCCTTCCATTTCTAGCCAAGAAAGGGCAAACAACACTGACACATTAACATGGCACCTAGCAAAGATGTGTCACTCCTCCAAGGGAAATACACACAGTATCATAGAGATTCAATGTAGATACATTTTAAAAAAAATGAAACATCTGTATTACTAAAATTAACAAGGTCCGAATTTGGAGCACACCGTATTAGTCACTGTTCCACTTGCGGACATACTGTTTATTTATATCATGCACATGTAGAGTCCCACCTGAATTTAACAAGCAAGAGATCTTCGTCGTTTGGGCCGTATTTTTGGAGAAATTGTCAATATGCAAAAACATAAATTTAGAAACCTAGCGACGGAACGGCGTGTATTGATCCGAGATACGAATAAAATATAAATTCTCCAAATAGATAAGCAGCAATCATTCAGGTTGTCGTTATTTCAAAAAGAGTCTAAACCTAATGATAAAATTTTTAGGTGCGAACCCGCTAAATCCACACACTGCCGATCATTCAAAGTAGCGACGGTTTATCATAAATTATCCAGACATGAACTATAAGTACATGTAAAACGTAGATAATTTCCATAGGCGTTAGGACTGTCTTTGAAAGGGGGGGGGGAGGAGCAAACTTCTAAGGTAATGCGACACAGCCAAAAAATCAAAAAAGCTAATGGAAGCACGGTAATGTGTGTGTGTTTGTGTGGGGGGGGCAACTTATAATATAACGCGAACAAGAAAATTTAAAGAAAGGGTACTGAATAGAAAACTTAAGGGAAGGGGGCGACTTCTAATTATGTGTCATGATGCCAGATACAACAGTTACTTGACAAAGGGAGGGGGGGGGACATACTAATTTGACTTTCCATCCCCCCCCGGCTCCTATATACCATGATTCATACGGCCAGCATGTTCAGTCACACCAAAGTTCAAGAGACGACATTGCGTAAGATTGCGGCTAACAAAATGCACACCCGTCTTTCCACACGTTCGGTTTTATGATGTAGCAGACTGTGGGGATCCGAGTTAAATAGGTCCTCAGCATCCCCTTGCGCGTCGTCAGAGGCGACCTGAATTGGGGCGGTCATTCGATGAGACCGGAAAAACCGAGGCCGCCGTGTCGCAGCAGGTGTGGCACGATAAAGTCCCTCCCTGCTCAAAGGCCCGAGTGCCGAGCATAGGCCTAAATTTTGCAGCCCTTCACCGGCATTGGTGACGTCTCCAATTGGAGTGAAATATCTCGTGGGACGTTAAAACAATAAATTAATCAATTCAATCATTTTCCACAGAACTTTTTCCCGGATTTTTGATTGACGAAAAGATTATATTGTTTCACGAAGGAGTTGTCCTGCGACTGATCAGATTTTCCAATGCATGTACATCCCAGTTCGTTGTACTGTGCCTTAAGGATTCAGCAGATTTGTTAATATTCTGCTATACTTCAATTCAGTCATAACGGTTTGGGGGGTCTTTCCGATATATTGGTATCACAGACCACAGGTATCTGAATTTGACAATGTCAACTATACATGTATAGTCAATGGATGGTAAGTTTAGTTTTTGTAATCATGGAAAAAAACCTGCACTTGATCTCCACTGAAAACAAAGGAATTAAGATTTATATTACAAGCCAGGTATTACACTATAGCAATATGCACATGTACAATTAACTAAACCAAGTTTTGAGTGATGAAATGAAATTTTATACAATTCCTGTTACATCAATGAATATACGAAAATATTTGAATTGATTATTCATATTGTTTTACGTCTCACCATATGGAGACGACTACCAAATGCCGGTGAAGGACGCAAACTTGGACCTATAACTCGATGCCTTTGAGCACGGAGGGATCTTTATCGTGGTCACACCTGCTGTGCACACGGGGCTCGGTTTTTCCGGTCTCATCCGAATTCATGACCGCCCCATTCAGTCGCCTCTTACGACACGTAAAGGGATGCTGACCGACCTATTCTAACCCGATCCCACGGGTTCGAAATATATAATGTGTATCGTGGCAGAATCCAGGGATGTTGCGAAAGGGGGGGGGGGTCGTTGAAAAAGGAGCCTTCTGGGGAAAGCAAAGTGGGGGCCCAGGGGCGAAGCCCCGGAAGCTCTTCGGGGTTTTAGAGCTTTTCAAGTTATCGTTTAGAGTTAGCTTTAGCTATATATCTATACATAATGATTAAGTTTTGGTCAACAAAACAAAAAAACAGGGGGTGGCGGGTGCTGCCCCCCCCCGCCTCTTAATCCGCCAATTGTACGTATTTTAAAAAATATTGACTGATTTGATTATATTAATGGGGTGTTTTGGAGATCTAAGCCGTACATATGTATCCCAAAGTATAGCTTGAGAACCACCCCCCTCCCATGGGTTCAATGTAAATCACAAGATTATTTGACACTCAGCAGCGGGTGACATTGCTAGTAATTCATGAATTCTACTTGTGTTCAAGCAGGATAAAAAGGAAAAGAAACATCAAAACACATAAACCATGTCCGTTTTGTTCTAAATCACATAATAGGTTAATAATTTTACTGGTACTGGTATCGCCAAATTTATTGTAAATAAGTTTTTATTTTATAAAATTTCAATGAGAGTATGAATGTCACTGTTTATGACCAGGCGCATTTTTCTCCAAGAGCTGTGGCCGCTTTTATAATAAATTTTCTCTCAAGAGTTATAGAGCTTTATGATGAAAGATCTAAAGAGTAGCGCTTTATGATAAAGATTCTTCTCCAAGAGTTATAAGCTCTATATGCAATAAGTATGCCCGGCGTAATTTCTCAAGATGTAGCGCTTTATAATAATTTTTCTCCTAAGAGTTATAGCGCTTAATGATAAAGTATGCCGAAGTAAAGCGAAGCAATATGCCTATTTAAAAAACTTTGTATAGATATGCAAAGACATGTACGTTGTAAATAATAATATTAAGAAATGAATACTGTCAAGTTTTTGTAGTAAATTCTATATTGTTAAACAGTTGTGTTTATCAGTTTCTCAATGGATGTCTATCGTATACAATGGACTCACCGGGAAGTTCATTGGACATGTGTACATTTAAGAAGGTATTCATATAAACAATACACACAAAAATCATTAATTAACATTACGACATTCAAAAGAATATGTGTAAACACACCATCCTGGTGACAAAATCCGTCGATAATTTTGCGGAGCAGGGTCTTTAGAAATTGATGGAAAAATTGGCGGGAACGATTGTTTGTGGTATTCTTCAAGTCTCGATTTCAGTTTTGATATAATGTCTTGGTAGCTTTTGGGATAAAATCGACATGTTTCATTTTGGATCGTCTGGAAAATGAAAAAGTGAATACATAATTAGAACATCAAAACGAATACCCGATGAGAATCATGATTTTTTTTCATTCGAACCTTTAACGTTGAATAAGCATCAATTTTGTCGGCGTCCAGACTGCGGTTTGTTGACTATTGCCATCTATTAGTACTCATCCAGCTTGATCCGGTTTGTACCAAAGTCTGAAATATTGTCCGGGGTAAGCCGTTCTATAATTTGTAGTCACCATCCTAATAAAAATTTTAAATTTACACCAATGTAAGAGACAAAATAAAAACAGTGATCAATCTAAGCAAGTCTCTAATAGAAATATCATAACACGGACCCCCTGGACACACCAGAGGTGGGATCAGGTGCCCTAGGAGGAGTAAGCATCCCTTTGACGTCACAACCCCACCGTGAGTCCATTGTCTTGATCAGGTAGTAATGTAATCTTTTGAGATAATACCAAGCGTAACTTTCTGCTAATAATTCACCGAGATGAACACACGTGATACACTGTAACAAGGTACTGGTACAGTATAACTCACTAGAATTTACATTACTTTTTGGGGATAATAATTCTTGTACATATTTACTATAGGAGTAAACTTCTTTTTGAAGAATTATCGATCTGTAACTTGGGGACATTTTACTTCACAAAACTGGAATAAAACTGGAACACCTTGGTGTTAAGTTTGCCAGTAAAAGTCCAAAGTTTACATATCCATAAATCTTCAAATAGATGTTTGAATTGCTTTTAATTCCAATCATTCACTGTCCTTAAACAGTAAATTGTTTGAAAAAATTGAATGGTTCCATGTCATATGTTAATCGCGTTCATGCATCGTATTACTGCGTCACGTTTCGTTGTTGGTGTGCAAATTCTCCTTTACCTTTAATTTTTAATAGTCAAACCGGACCACTTCTGACAAACCAATATAAAATGGCGAAGTAACAACGTATTAAAACGTGAAAACGTGAGATACTGTAAAGGCTTTAATTTCGCGGGGCTAAAATTTCGATTTTTATCTTTCGGTAATTTAAGATGGCTTAAATTGATAATGGACCGTAGATAACAGAAGGTTGAATCATATTCTAGGACTTACGAGATTGATCACTGTTCGTTATCTTTGCCCTTTACGAATCCCCAAATACTTTAAACAGCACCTTGCAATGACTTTAATTTCGCTATCGTTAATGGAAATTTTGATTAGTAGCATATTTAAAACCACCCGCAGGCATTTCCCTTTATAGTAGATAAAAGGCGATCCATCTGATTATTCCTAATCACAATGCGAAATCAAAAGGTGGACAAACACGGGACCCCTGGACACACCAGGGTGGATCAGTTTGCCCAGTAGGAGAGATTATCCCCTGTCGACCGGTCACACCCGCGGTGAGTCCTTCATGTATATCTCTATTCAGGTTAAACATTAGCCGTTCAATCGGTATTTTGTTTTACAATTCCTTGTCAAGGGAGTGAAGAATAATGACATTAAACACGATAAGTTGCTCTACACATACACGTTTAAAATATAAAATGGCGAAGTACAAAGTATCAAACGTAATCATAGTCCAAAAAACACATACAAAATTGAGTGCGTAAGGCAACACGGACCTTCGACGAACAGCGAAGGCAGGATCAGGTGCCATGGGAGGAGTAAGCATCCTCTGCTGACTCGGTCACACCCGCCGTGAGCCTTTAGTCGATAACAAAGTAACGGGTTTAAAACAAAACATACAATAAGACTTACCTGGTGTCCCGCCGGCCGCTCTAAAGGACTGTAGGCATCCAGTCCTGCAGCATGAATCAATTCTGTGTTTGTAATATCATGAAAAAATACTTTTAAAACGTACAGCTTACAATATTCGTTATGACAGGATATGAACACATTATGTTGTGTGGGATCATTGAGTCAATTATGAAATAAAAATCTACCATCATAGACTGCGGGTTGGCTCTTTGTAGTCCCGGCCCCGGACAACAAAGGCTGTAAGCCTGGTAACCTCCCTAAATCGGCGGGTCTCCCTCCACCTCAGTGGATAGTTTTTTCCGCCCAGCATCACCCATACCGCCGTTTCTATAATTGTGTATAACATATTATACGTACAGAGTTTACAATAACCAGTGCAACATTGAATATTATTACGTATAAGTGGATTGAACGTTCTTTATTCAGTTTGTGGAACTAATGTATTGAGTCAGACAATGAAATTAAAAGCGCAATACAGAGCACTTGATCATTCTTTACTATTCGATAGGAGGGATTTCGTGTGAGATGTGCACACTTTCCTTTGAAAAACTAGAATTCTTGAGAGACAAACTCTCCCACGCAAGACATTATTGGCTGCGTATTTCTCATTAACAAGAATAATAGCAGTGCTTATGCACAAAATTTCCGTCCCACTGTCCATTTAGTTATAGGAAACCATTCTATAAAAAGGTATAAAGGATAACGACACAGTGGATCAAATCCGTAAGTCCCGAACAGAAACAAACTAAGAGTTTGGGAAAACATAGGACCCTAAACAACACAGAGGGTGATTAAGTGCATGGGGATCCATATCCTGTTGACCGGTCACTTCCGTCGTAAGCCCTCTGTCTTGCGAATGATCCGTAGTCAAAAATCGGTGTATTGATTGATTGATTCATTGATTGACTGTATTATTGTTTAACGTCCCGCGTGAGAATTTTTCACCCATATGGAGAAGTCTGCCATGCCGGTTATGATGGGCGTCGTGCTCGGAGCAGGGAGGATATATCTTCCATAGTAACTCAACGCCTGTACTGTACACGGGCCTTCGTGTTTTGTGGTATACATTCCGAAAGACCGCCCCAATTTAGTCGGCCTTTTACGACAGAGCAAGGGTACTACAGGATACTATTCCAATCCGGATCACACGGGCATAAACTGGTACTAGTAACAGAATGGCCTTGACAATTGCATGGAACCACTATAGGTATTTACACAATGACAAGGGTATACTAAAAAAAAACTTATGACATTACAACGGCATAGAATTTACAAAACTGCTTTTCAACATGATGGTTCAAACACCACCGCAACAGCAAAGATAATCGAAGCGCAAACAAGAATCTTGCGTATCGGCAATAAGTTGAGAGAAATACTATACACATAATATTGACATTACCGCGGATTGTGACCGTTCTAACAGGGGATACTACCCCTCCTACACCTGATCCCACCTCTGTGTGTCCAGGGGTCCGTGTATGTCTGCCCAAAGCCTTGTTTTTGTCTTCTATTGAGATTTACGAGATTTATCACTATTCGTATCTTTGCCTTACATGCAGGTAGATATTGGAATGTCCTAAGAATTAATGTGAATTTAAAAGTGAAGTTGTTAGTTTGCCGCTAACTGTCCGATGTTCAATCAAATTAGCCCACGTGCAAGACAGACAAGGGAAGACTGTGTTTGGTGTCTATTCATTCTTTCTAATTTGCTGAGGGGTAATATCGAATCGACATATGAATGAAAACCATATTATTATTAATAGATTAAAATGTCAAATTAAAGTCACCCCAGACATTGTGTCTTCTCATGCAGAAGCTTTAGAGCCATTCTCTGTAAAAAAAGGGCATCAAAAAAAATTTAATAAGGGGGTGGATAAGCACCTCAACCGATTTTGCTAAATTTGGCATATAGTGGTTATTTGACACCCTCATCATAGAATATGGTACCAAAAAATTGCATTTAAGGTATCATTGCCATGGTTACAAGAACACCCTGAAAATGGCTCCCAAGATGCTTTAAAAAATGCTTAATTTTGGCCCTTTTTGATTAAAAATAAACAAATTAAATGTTACCTGTGAGCAAAATTTCTCTATTGGTTAGCTTAAAGACTAGGTTCAGTATAACAAATAAATAATAAAACATCTATGAATCAAAATTGGATTATCTATTGTTTTCTGGAGTTTGAAAACCGAATGTTCGGCATTTTGACTATTTTGAAAAAATCAATTTTAGGGCCAATTTACGACGTCATTTGCAAAAAATCAGCCAACATACCAGATATGAAGAATTATGCATAAGTTAATTTCATAACTTTAGTGGTGAAATATAAATAAATCAAGCGATGTCATAATTTTGCTAAACTAAAAATAAATTTTGTTTCAAAATTTTGGTTGCCATGTAAATAGTGAAAAATCTCGCTATCTTAATATAACAAGTCAAACTTCCATTATTTTTCAAATATCATATCCGCAATCAATGTAATATGTCATAAATGACCTATTCTTTCATTTTCCAAACTACTTCAGTTGCCCAGGCAACCAAATTTTAGTATTTTAATGAACAGTAGTAAAGATTTACAAGTTGCGCTATTGATACCCCAAAACATTAAACATTGGGGAGAAGAAACCCTAACTAAACATATTTATGCTATAAACATTTTTTTTATTACTTGCTTAAAAAACAAAATACATGTAAAATATTCACGCCAAAAAATAAATGAATAAGTAAAATCCACATGCCTTATTAGCTTAAGGAAATTGATTGCCCATGGTAATATTAAAAATCTCACATCTGCATGGTATATATAAAGTGGTAAATGAGTTACATGACCTAACATGAAACTTTGTACTGGTTCCAGCTGATAATAGCAAGTAACAAATTGTCTTTGTTTGTAAAAGTCACTATTATACTTGTCTTTTAAATGAGCTAGGGTTTACTTCAACCCTCTGGGATCCTACTTATACTCCTAGCAATCTGACTAAAGATGAAATTCTTCAAAAAATCACCTTTCTGTTTTGAAATACTTTTCAATAATTCCGAAGAATCAGGATCAAATTGAATTACCAATACCTTACTGGATTCCCAAAAATTGCATAAAGAATCCCTACAAATAAACAAAGATACATCGCTGGTTCGTAAGTGCCTACCACCTATCCTTACTAACTAACAAAACTACTAACAGCTGTAAAGAGTCACTTTCAGGATACTGTTCCACTACATATTCCAGAGTGGGTGTCATCAGATGTGGATTCTCACCAAACTCTAAAGAGCTTATAGAAAACTTCAAGTCACGGAGATTTTTCAAAATTGACTGCACAAAACATATGATTTCCTCCACACTTTATACAACAAATTCCCTCACGAATAAATTCAAAATCTAGGCTTTTTTCAGATAATTGATAATGCTTTTTGAACAAAAACGGCACCCGAAAATACAAAGTTTCTGGTCATTGGGGAAACAAGATACATATATTTTGGTTCAGAAACCACTCTGATTGCCCACTCAAGTACTCTCTGAAAGAAGATCATTAAGAGCAAAGCTTGGGTTTCATTATAGATAATATTTTGTAGTCTTGGAGACCATGTCTTCCAACAATCTGTTGGGTATTCCTATGGGTACTAATGTGCCCCCTATTGGCGACTTAATTTTTTATTCATATGAATCAGAATTTGTTCAGAAACTGTTTACGGATAAAAAACAAAAAACTTGCCGTGTCCTTCAACCTTACTTATAGGTATATAGACGATGTCTTAATCAATAACAATCATAATTTTCACAAATTTGTACATATTGATAATCCTGACGAACTTGAAATAAGGACAACCCCACAGAATCTGACAGATGTTGCTTCATAATTTGGATATTTTACTTAATATTGACTCTAATGGCAGACTGACAACTACATTTAATGATAAAACGTATGACTTTGACTTTGCAATTGTCAACTTTCCTTTTTTGTGTAGTAATGTACCACTTAATCACCGTGCCTTATGGTGTGTATGTCCTCTCAGTTTGATTCGATACCGCAAGGGCATGCCATGCGTATGATGATTTTTAAAGCGAGGCCAAACCTACTAACCAAAAAAGTTATGTTGCAGGGTTATAACGAAATCTCGTTTAAAGTCATCATTTCGCACCATTCACGGTCCGCTAATAATGAACCCTTGTTTTGACGATTACAAAGTATCACTAAGTTCCAATCATGTTGACTGATTTTATTTATACCATTTGTTAGAACTGTCAATTTTTCATTACTAGATTTGAACGACGGGTAACCCCGTTTACTTTGTTCGACTACAGGCTCAACGGCGGTGTGACCGGTTCCCGCAGAGGATGCTTACTCTCCATGGCACCTGATCCTGCCTTCGCTTTCGTCGAAGGTCCGTGTTGGCCCAACCTCGATTTTGTATGTGTTTTTTGGACTATGAATTTACGTTTCATACTTTGTTACTTCGCCATTTTATATACGAGCAATTTCATCTCCAATCATGTATTCTTGATTTAATGTATCATGGTAGTTTGGCGCAACATTATTTTCTTTCAAATTATAGAAATTAGAATATTTTAGTTGCCATAAGTGACTGTTATTCAGTATTTTCATGATAAAGTGGTAACCAAGAACTAGTCGGAAACCCACGGATTTTCTCTCCGTTAGACCTGTATTCAATGAATGCAGTGTGTATAGAGAGAAACTATGGGTTCAGACAATGGCTTATATTTAACATTTTTTAACTTTCCTTTAATCTCTACTTTAATTAAAATACTTGTAAATTTAAAAACTCAACCTAATGACAATGCGGTATTTTTTCTATTTATACTTGTATATCATTCTTATTTTTCTTTTCTATTCAATTGATCTATTCACGCTCACAGGGATGGTGCGGGGACATGCTAAATTATGGAAAAAACTACGGAATAATTAAAGCCGAATATTCAATTTTGGGTGCAGAATATTAACGGTAGCATGCCGATATTTTTCCAAAGCAATGCATTTTCATTGCACAAACATTATCAGTGAGGCGGTTTGTGATTGTCCAAGGGAGAGGTGGAAGGGGGGGAGCTATATTTCTATGCAAATAATAATAATAATTTTGGTCACCATAAAGGGAGGGAGGGGGGGAGGGGTTCCACTTTCTTATATAAATATACCTATGATTATGTCCTAGTTTTGAACAGAATTTTAGATTTGATTTGTTTTCGTCCCGGTCGAGAATATTTCAACTCATATTGAGACGTCACCATTGCCGTGAAAGGGCTGCAAATTTTAGACCTATCTTGCACTCATGGCTTTAGCCATGGGGTTCTTTGCGAGCCACACCTGTTGCGACACGGAACCTCCGTTTTTAAGGTCATGTCTTGAAAGACCCCCGTGATTCTCACTTTTTAATGCCGAAGCTTTGGCGAAAGGAGCAATCCACTAGTCTACCTATTTGTCACGTCTTAGGTTTGAACGCTGTCCGGAGTGCCGAGCACGGGGACTCGAACGCACGACCTCCTAAATTCACGAGGCAAAGCTCTAACCACTAGAAGAATGTTAGGCCTATTGGATTTTTTTACTTTATCATGGGCCGTAGTCCAACCGGGGTGCATAGGGGCAAAGTATTTTTCCCCCCGGGGGGACTCTTCCTATATATTGCTACTATACAGAACGTGCCGCTGGTATGGGTCGCTTTTTTGACAAGTCAAATATATCAATGGGGTGCCATTTTCATCAATCTGTATCTCAATGGGTAGACAATTTTATATGCCAATTATTTGCTGTCCAGAGTTCCATCCTCTAATAAGGTTTGTAAATCATAAAATATTAGGAAATTTTCCCCGAATATAACTAAAACCCGGGTATAAAATTACAATGTGCGTTTACTTGAATGGGCGGCAACTATAACATGATAGGTCACAATTTTGGTATAAAATATATGATTTGGGTCAGACTTTTCAACGAAATATATGAATGGGTATGGTTTTCAAAAATTTTTTGAATATATTTATGGGGGTGGTTTGGAAATCTCAGCGGGACGTCTGTAACCCAAAAGTATAGGTTGAACCCCCCCCCCCGGGTTTTGCCCCCCTCCTCCACTTTTTGTCATTAAGTAACCTAGGCCAAATAACTTTTTCTCTGCACCACGTAAGGCACGTTACATAATTTAGACCGTTTGCCCCCCCCCTCTACTTTGGCGAGTGTTCTAATTACTTTTTTTTGGGGGGCTTGTTACATTATTTTAGATAATTAAAGAACAGTCCCAAACGCCTATGTTTGGTTGGGGGGGGTTTGTTTATTTTTTATTCGGCCTAGAATCTAAAACATTTCATCAGGACTCTATTACATACACATGTAATATTATTACAAACTAAAAGTTATGTATAATTTGTTGGACACACTTTATCATGAATCAGGACTAGAATTTTATGTCCAGAATTTTCTCTAAATAAATTGTATAGATTTTTATTATATTTTCAAAAATCATGTACCTTAGTTGTCCTATCATACCAAAATCCCGTTCTTCCCGTATGATTTTTCATTCGATTTTATTTTTATACACACACATTCTCTTATTCTATTACAACAACACACATTCTCAATAATTATTTCTGACGAGAATTTAAGAATGCTTTCCTTCTTTCACAAGTATCTTACAGCTTGTTGAGGAAATTCTAAAAGAGCAAGTTGCTGTTACAATATTACAACGTCGAAAATATGTGCAGTGTTTTTTTTGTTATTAGTTAATAAATTTGTTTATTTGGTCTCTTAAGTAAATTCTGCATTATAAACACTTTTAACAAAAATATATTTTGCCACATTCTAGTTAAATTCGTACATTAATGACGTCATTGATCAACTGATGATGTCATCGTTAATTAAAAATTAGCTTTACAAAGGGCAATAACTCTTGTCTAATCTATGCACATTTAACTAGCAAAAACATGATTTTCAAACTTCCGATTTATATTTCCTTAAATCCAAATATGACATTTTTTTATTTTTGGCATATTAATAATGAAAATGTCTTTATCTTAAATTACAACTGACAGCTTCACTGGGAATAGCTGCATACTTTTTAATTTGCATGTCAAAATAGCCAATTTTTAAATGTTAACATCAGGTATAACCAGTCATTAAAAATGAATAATGCAAACAGGACTTAAGATTTTGTGTTCAGAAATGACAATGAGTAATATGTTTATATTTCCAATCACTTACGTCGGTAATAATTAGATATCCTAAGCATCAATTGATTAAAACAAAAGGTGCAAAACTCCTATTTCAACAATAAGTGAATTTCTATCTAAACGATTGGCTCTATTACCATGGCAAAACGAGTGATATTCGTCCAAAATAACTAACATCCATACATTCAAGTAAGATGCAGTAAATATTCTCTGAAAATTTCATGAAGTGGTGACATGACTTGTCCAACCGATTTTTGATGCTTTACAGAGAATGGCTCTTAAATACATTGTGGCCTGTAAGAATACAAAAACAGGTTCAGCTAACAAGAGGAAGCATAGCTGTCCCATGAGAACTGGCAACAGACCGATGAAAAACTGATCCAACCAAAAACCACAACAAATATTGTCAATGAGGCAACTCCAGCATTGCCTTTTATCGTGCGCGGGAACCATACAATACCATGAGAAAATTTTGTATAGCGCCCTAATTTTAAAAATCTAACCTAAAGCGCTAACATAACAACCAAGTATAAACAAAACAATTGATAATATGACGATGCAATGCGCATACGTATATGAACATAAATTAAGACTCTATGTTGAATCAAATTTCAGAGTACTTTGTGCGTAGAATCTGAGTGGAGTTTACAAAAGTAATTTTTAGAATGTCTGGTCAACTAGAAATGGATTTCATTTCTCCGTTTTAGCTGAAGAAGCAACTATCTATAAGTAAAAAAGTCTAGTCTAACTTTATCTGCGGGGAATAAATCACGTAAAGTGTTTGAGAAATCATCGGGTTTTTTTTTTTTTTTTTTTTTTTTTTTTTGTTTTTTGTTTTTTTGTTTTTTTTTTTTTGTTTTTTTTTTGTTGTTGGTTAATAGGAAAAAGGAAAAAAGATTCTGAGATTTCAAATTAAACTAAGCAAAGTTCTTTTAGAGTTTCTCAGAATACCTTTGATTTACACCACTTCTGAAACATATGGTGCCTTCACAATAAAACGCCTGAAGGTGCTGCTTCACAGCTGTCCAATATTTTGTGGAGGCCAAAAGACAGAGACTTTATTTGTGGAAGTCGTTTTCAAAAGTGTGTTGATGATTGACGTCACACTTCGCTGATAAAAATGCAAACCATTCGGCCATTCTGAATAAGCTTTTTTATACCTGGACCCAGTTGCATGAAACGTTAGTTAAGTTTAAACTGACCACTTACCTCTAGTTAAAGGCATATTGTCTCACAAAATCTCAAATAATTTCCTATTTCACTAAGAAGCATTGAAATCGTAAGATTATGATAGTATTTTGTTACGCAAATATAAAAATGGTGGAAGTAACAAAGTATCAAACGTAATCCATAGTCCAAAAATACATACAAAAAATCGAGTGTAGGGCAACACGGACCTCGACGAAAGCGAAGTGCAGGATCATTGTGCCAAGGGGAGTAAGCATCCTCTGCTGACCGGTCACACCCGCCGTGAGCCTGTAGTCGAAACAAAGTAAACGGGTTAACCGTCGCAAATCTAGTATGAAACAATGACAGTCTACAAAAGGTATGAAAATAAATTCAGTCCAACATATGATTTAGTGATATTTGTGTAAATATATTTTTACTGTTATACCTAGTCAAACTAGTAAAATATTGTTCGTTGAATTCTTGTGCAGGATGGGAATAAAACAATTCGATTTGGCCCCCGCCTTTATTCATATGACCCTAGTTGATCTCGTTCGGAAAGCTAATTCGCGCGTGCTCAACGTCAGTTACGCAAGGGGCCCTCAACGAACAAAACTTTCCAGAAATGATTAAAAGCACAGTGAAAAATTCAAGTTTTCAAGTGCATCTGAACTAGGAAGTTACAAAAAAATAATTAACAGCAGTTCATAGAATATATCTAAGTAATAGAATGATATTTGTTCTTTACAAGTTCTGTTTAACTTGCTGGACCTACAGCATTTATGAAGTCGTCTTCGGACGTTGTCGCGTTATCAAGAAACGTATCAGGGTGATATTTGTGTATAATTGGATCAGATTCTCTGGGCCGAAGACAAACCTTCACCATTATTTTTTTTACATTTACCATTTTTTTATTCTTTTTAATCTTTTTAACGTCAATGCGCAATATTTTTCTGCTGATGAATATGTTAGATTAATATGCCTTTTTAACGTTATATAAATGTATGAGTTATTTTGAAGAAAAACTATCTGTTGAACGTTAGTTATATAGCTAACCTTCTGCCACTGGTCCTGAATTTAGTTATTTCTTGAACAGAGGAAACGAAAATACATGGAAAATAATTTTTGTAACATGCACGCTATGTTCATCTTATGTTTGAATTATGGTTGTTGGATCCGCTATTCCCTTACACCCCAACCTCTACAGTGTAACAACCCACCCCTACAGCGTAACCCACCATTACAATATATACCCATCCCATCCCTACTGGTGTAACGCATTCGGAACTATTGTCTTAAAATGCCACTTACTGCACATCCCGTGGTAAATATGATCCGGGGGTCCGTCAAACAATTCTTAGCCTTCAAAACGCGTTAGTGATATTTTCCAATAGCTTCGTCATGCCTTACCATACCTGAAAATTTACAATATAAACACAAAAATCATTGGTAAACCATTGGTTTATCAGACATAGTGGACTGAGACGGAATTTCTTATTGTAACCATTGTTTATCAAACCTTAGAGACGAGGACGGACTTTCCTGAAGGCAGAAAGTAAAGTTACCTCTAGGTAAGTCTTTCCGTGGTCTCCGTCTTCACGTTTGGATTACATGTCGCTGTCGTTTGTGACCTACGTCCACAGAAAGAAATAAATGCGTCGACAGATAAGAATTATGCATCACAGACCAAGAATGAATGCGTCACAGACAGAATGATTCGTCACAGACAAGAATGATGCACTAAATGGATAGCTTCAAGTAATGGTTTCACAAGTAATGGTCACCTGAACTGTATGAAATTCCCTACTTTGTTTACTATCTACTCCTCGTTCATGTTTCTAATGCACGCACAATGCACACACTTTTCATATTCATTTATAATTATTCTTGTTATATATCTTTTAATGCTTCTCGATATACTTTGAAACATGGCATTGAATAAACTACAACTTTCTTGGTGTAACAATTCAAAAGCTACTATCTTTTTTAAACCTGCTCAGTATAGTACATATAAAGCTTACACAATGTTGAGTTGTAGGTGCGAACGTCATCCACATACTTAATAAATGTACGCTAGAGATACTGGATACTAAATGAGGCAGGTACTGTATACAATCGTGGTAAGGTAACAATGAAATGAACCTTTTTAAAGGGAATACCTCGGAAGACTTCAAACACTCATAACTATATGCGGTGTTTTAACTTAGTACCCCCGTATCGTTTATCTAGTAGCATTAACCATTTAGTTTTCCTGTACAATATTATTGTCTTTCTTGGAGGTCATACAAGATTGGTGGGTACAGACGTATTATGTAGGATACATGTATTAGATCTTACCTGGAGACGGTTGGTGTAGACAGATTGGATGGTAGACTACATGTACTCATTGACTCGTACTCTACCTGGAGAGGTTGGGTGTAACAGATTGGAATGGTAGAGATACGTGTACTAGATCTTACTGGAGAGGTTTGGTGTACAGAAATGGAATGGTAAGATACTTGTATTGATCTTCCTGGAGAGGTTGGTTAACAGATTGGAAATGGTACGATACAATGTTACATT
>CAJDSM010027953.1:86-23166 GCA_903981925.1 Ostrea lurida
CCATGTTTCTCTAGATACATTTAACTTATCAATTATCAAAAAATATATTACAAGAACCAATTTCTATTGTTCGATTGGAATTTAATATATAACCTGGAATATAATGTCCACAAACCAGTAAATATTTAATTTGTGAAAGCACCTATCATTGTGGAAATCAGCAAAATACAAATCCCATATATGTCTAATTTTGTGCAAGAACAATGTCAAACACCTGGAACATCTATTCAGCGAAAGAACGATCAGTGTTGTAAAAAATTCTACGCCGCGCCGGTACCCTGCATGAGATGAATGGTACTCGTTTTGAAAAACTTGATAAGAAAGGGTGCAATGAAACAGATTCTGAAAAATTAATTGGGAAAACAATTTCAAACTATGATCTTGATACGATGTATTATAAAATTTGTTGTAGAGACGATAATGTAATTTCAAGTGAATTAATTACTTTTATAGGATGTAATCTTGTATTTTAATCTATTATTAGCGTGGAAAATTGCAAGTAATTGTAATTTAAATATCTCAATAGACCCCCATCCCTCTACCCTTCATCCTGACTCAAATTGGTACACTTAAATCGTAAACTCGAAAGCTAAAAGAATTCCTCTGATCCTCTCAAAAACTTGTAATTATTGACATTTGTACTAGGAATTCGAATCGAAACCCATCACCAGAGAATGTTATGTTCGCTGTTCTGTAAAGACCCTCAGGCTTCCAAATCCGACGATTATTTGCGCCAAGCGAGCATGTGGTTTTGCGCAAGACTGTAATTGGCTTGCTTGCGCGATCTTACATAATTTTCGGGTCTGTAGTCGTAAACGAACACAGCACAGCAACCATCCTCCGTTTGAATCAAGGTTCGTTGCCCCCCAGACATATCGCTAGATTACTATGATGTGTTGGCAGTCTCAACAGCAGAGAGAGATAGTCTGAAGTGATTGCACGCTCTGATAGATCCGCCACTAATGCCGCAGAAGCCGAGCGCCACCAGAAGTCCGCTATATTAGACGCAGTTGCAAAACCAGCGTAGTATGCCGCATATTTGAATCCCCGATGAGGGAAGCGATATCCCAAATTGCAACGACAACCGGAGCAATTGTCGTAGATCGCTAATTCACTGAATCGGCACAATGGCGGTGCCAAGTCCTATGACTTGCAGGAGTCGGGGACGCTATTCAAATTGATAAGAAAACTGCACGAATTCATCAAAATATACCTGATGTAGGCGTCCAAGGTATCGAAGTATAGATTTCGTGCAAGAGAATTATGGAAATAAAACACAATAATCAAAAGAAATAAGGGCCTAAGGAAGAACAGTCTTGCTCTGAATTGCCACTGTTTACCAAAATTCATATCCGAATTCTAGAGTGCATGCGCTGGGAAACCCCCGCCCCCCCCGATAAAAAATATAGTCGCGCAATGGATCCACTCCGTGTTAGTCTAATAAAGAAGTAGGATGATGGATTCGCATCTAAATTAAAGCAAACAACATAAACCATTATATACATATAAATATATTTTACAACAACATACAATCATTTGACTTGCTGCCTGATTCAGAGTACGTGATCAAGATCACCTCATTTTATAAGGAAGTTTAACCATGAAAATCTGCGCTAGGTGGTTCACGTCGAAAATAAAACATTAAAGAATATAGCATCCTTCTATGAAATTTGCCGTAGCCTTAAACTCCTATTTACTAATGAAGGAGGATGCGTAAACATTAATTAACGAAATTCTTAGTATTAATAATAAAAAAAAGGTCAGTCGTGTATTCCAGGATATGTTCCAAGTATACGCCTCGCATTTCACAATATACTTCCACCATTGTCATGCCCATCTTTTATACCCCCCGCAAACGAAGTTTGGGGGTGGGGGGGTATATAGGTTTCACCCCTGCGCGTCTGTCTGTTCCGTCGTCATGTCTGCCAAAATATGTTGTTGTCCGAGCACTTCCTCCTAAACGACTTGCAGGTTTCAATGAAACTTTGTGGAGTGTTTTAGAATACATAATGGAGATGTGCATATTTGTCAGGAATTTATTTTGGACAATTTTTGTACAAAGATATGAACGTTTTGGACTTAGGCATTTTTCACCAATAAATACCTATGCATTCAGTGCGTTGTCCGCCAACTCCTCTAACGACTTGCAGGATTTTTATGAAACGTTTGTGGAGTGTCTTAGATATATAATGAGATGTGCATATTGTCAGGATATTTTATATTGGACCAATGTGCTACAAGATGAGAATGTTTTGGCACATAGGCATTTTTCACCAAAATACCTATGGCTCAGGTTGCGTTTGCTCCGGTTAACTCCTCCTAAACGACTCCAGGATTTTTATGAAACTTTGTGGAGTGTGAGAATATATAATGGAGATGTGCATGTTGTCAGAATTTTTTTGGACAATTTTTGTACAAGATTATGAATGTTTTGAGCATAGGCATTTTTCACCAAAATACCTATCATCAGTGCGTTGTCCGCAAATCCTCTAAACGACTTGCAGGATTTTTATGAAACTTTTGGTGGTTAGAAATATATAATGCGAGATGTGCATATTGTCAGGAATTTTATTTGGCAAATTTTGTAAAGATTATGAACGTTTGGACTTAGCATTTTTCACCAAAACCTATTGCATCAGTGCGTGCCCCAACTCCTCCTAAACGACTGGCAGGATGTTTATGAAACTTTGTGGGTGAGAATATATAATGGAGATGTGCATATTGCAGAATTTTATTTGGAACAATTTTTGTACAAGATATGAACGTTTGGAACTAGGCATTTTCACCAATGTATGCATTAGGCATCGTCCACAACTTCCTCCTAAAGAAATTATATACTATATTTACCTATTGATTAGACAACTTCTGTTAATCTGAGGAAAATCTGTGTGTTCATTATGTAGGTGCCCCGCGGGGGTATTGATCCCGAGACATGTCTAGTTTAATTACAAGCAGACCATGATGCCTATTGATAATATTAAACCTTAACCACCACATGTTCTTCTTTCAACTATAGCAACATAAGTGTTCTTCGTCTTCTTAATTCCAAACTATAGTCAAGCTGTACATGTCATTACTGTTGATGTTATATAGTGAAATGAGGATTCTGTATCACTTATTTTAAAAGGTCCTAAATTCAGATATTAGGCATATTCAAACCAATTATACGTACCACTCATACCTTCGTTTCGTAAACCATATGTGATCAATTAACTAGATAGGTTACATGAGGAATATGTTTTGGTTCCAGCTTGACAAAAGTTGTAACAAATTGTTTCGTCTATAGCTAGATCTGTAAGGCACATTGCTAACGTACAACTGCATTTTAAACGAATTTGCTGTTAACTCCAAATTGAGTAATCGTAATATATACTCAAATAGCTCTTTTCAAAAAGAATGAAATTCTTCAAAAGCACAAGAACGTTTCAGTTTTGAAACACATGTAATTATCCCAGTAAATGGACGAACGATATGAATTACCCGTACCTATACGGATTCTAAAAACTTCACAAAAACTCTTACAAAGATACATTGCTGGATTCTAGTAAATGTCCACCCAAGCCCCTTTCTTTACTCCTCACGAAACAGTGACAGCTGTGAAGTCAACTATAGTCCATTATGAATCTCTGTCGAAGATCATGCCAGACTATGGATCAAATATGAAAAAGAACTTGATACCTTATCAGAATGGATTAAAAGTATAAGAAGTATTGAAATCCCGTATAATTAGACAATATTACGTACCAAAGTCCGTACCATCTAATATTCTGTGTTCGTAAACCGAGAATGATCATTAACTAGATAGGTACAGTAATATGTTTGTCCAGCCTACAAAGCTGCACAATATGGTTGTCTGAAGGCTATATCCCACGCACTTAAAACGACTTAGTACAACTTCACAGATTGGCGTACTTACACTCCTAATACTTCTTTCAAAAGACGAAATTCTTCAAATCATACTTCAGTTTTAAACACATTTAATACTGTCTCATTTTATTTATAGACAATTATAAATGAAACAGAATATATGTAAAATGCTCAGTAAGAAATTCCTTAGACGTTTTGACGATACCTCTTTTGAACAATAGCATTACACAAAGACTATCAATAATGTAATTTCAGCTCTTTCTTAAACTTTGCGTTCAGTTTCATTTATGTAATATTTGCCAAATTATCGTACTTAATCATATATCTATGATATCTATCATATAATGTGTCATTTCAATTATATATTTTGTTATTGTCATATTCAATACCCGGGATATGACAAATTGTTTGTAAAGGAATATAATATGGAATCAATATAGATTTAAAAAAAAAAAAAAACAAAAAAAAAACAACAACAAAAAAAAAAACAAACAAACAAAAAAAAAACCCACATTTAATACCCCAGTCAATGGGATGGATTAATATGAATTACCGTACCTATACTGGATTCCAAAACTTCATAAAAAACCCTTACAAACAAAGATATATTGCTCGATCTAGTAAATGTTCCACCAAGTCCCTGTCTTTTACTCCTCACGAAAATATTGACAACTGTCAAGGAGCATTGTGAAACTACATATTCCAGAAGTTGTGAAATATCAAATGTGGATTCTAAAAGATCTAAAGATGAATCCCAGAACACATGTCAAACAACAATCAAAACATATGACCGTCCACGTCCAAATCTATGTAGCAGCATTCCATCATTCACCTGCACATATGGTGTGTATGTATCTCAACTATTCGATACGCAAGATCTGGTTATGCGTATGATCAATATTTGGATCGAGACAGACTACTTACAAACAATTTGTTGTTGCAGAGATTTCATCAGTACATTTTAAAGCAGTATTTCGGAAATTCTACGGTCGTTATAACGATCTAGTTTGCCCATGCAATCTACCATTGGGTAAAATGTTCATAAGCAATTTTTAAGCCGTTTATCATATACAACTGATTTTGAATACAAATTACTCCATTTTACCTGATCAAGACAATGGGCTCATGGTGGTTGACCGATTGTGAGGGGATGCTTACTCCTACTAGGCACCTTGATCCAACTTTGATATGTTCAGTGACCTGTTTTTGCCCTAATCTTGTTTTGTATTCGATTTGGGACATACGAGATTCATCACTGTTAGTTATCTTTGCCTTTTCATTTGACCAATATTTTAAAAAATGCCACAACCAGACAGGACAGACAGACAGGGAACTAAATACCCCTGAATCTTTGATTTCGAGGGGGGGGGGGTAAAACAAAGCAGAATATCTACATGTAGCATTTATTTTGTAAACAGACATGACGGAGTTGATACGTGACTAAATCTATACGCTCTATAAAGGGCGTTATATAGGATTGCTTCAGCTTTTCCACCATCAGCTTCCTATAATTCCATCATCATCTGCATATGGTGTGCATGAAAAGGGGGAGATAAACATTGATAAATCTGATACCCCCTATAAAATAAAATAATTAAGAATTACGCAAACACGAACTCTTGGATGCACAGAGTTGAAATCAGATACCTATGAGGAGAAAGCATCCCCTATCGACCAATTACAACCAAACGTGAGCACTGTATGTAACTTATTCCATACACAAGAGCATGAAAAGGCAAGATAACGAAAGAAACCAATGATCAATCTCGTTAAATCCAAATAGAATACAACAGAGGCCACATGGGCCACATTTAGCTCACACTGAGCACTGCTTCACTAAGAAGAGTCAGTAGTCAGCACTTTAATCCCCTATTGAGTCAACCACCAAACCCAACCCTCGGAGGGAGGGAAGGAAGGGGGGAGAGCATTATCTAAATCAACACTTAAACTATCACCATATCAGGAAGCTCAGATAAATAACCACTTGTCTGGTTCATAAAGAAGATTTTAAAAGAATTTCCCTAAAATTTTGCATGTAAAATATTGATCCCTCATTTGTGGCCCCACATTTACCCGCGTAGGTCATGATTTGAACAAACTTTTATACTTCACTATATCAGGAAGCTTTTCTGGCCCAGTGGTTCTTGAGAAGATTTTAAAAGATTTTCCCTATATAATCATATATAAAACTTTGATCCCCAATTGGCCCCATCGTACCCCCGGGGGTCATTGATTTGAACAAACTTGAATCTCCTCTATATCAGGGAAGGTTCCATATAAATTTCAAGCTTTCCTGGTCCAAGTGGTTCTTGAGAAGAAGATTTTTAAAGATTTTACCTATATAATTATATTTAAAACTTTGAATCCCCTATTGTGGCCCCATCGTACCCCCGAGGGTCATGATTTGAACAAACTAGAATGTCCTCTATATCAGGAAGCCTCCATATAAATACTCAGCTTTCCTGGGTCCAAAGGATCTTGAGAAAAAAGATTTTTAAAGATTTTCCCTATATAATTTTGATCCCCTTTTGTGCTCTATCATCGTACCCCCAGGGGCCATGATTTGAACAAACTTGAATCTCCTCTATATCAGGAAAACTTCCATATAAAATTTCAGCTTTCCTGGCCCAGTGGTTCTTAAGAAGATTTTTAAAGATTTTCCCTATATAATCATATGTAAAACTTTGATCCCCAATTGGGGCCCCATCGTACCCCGGGGTCATGATTTGAACAAACTTGAATCTCCTCTATATCAGGAAGCTTCCACATAAATTTCAGCTTTTCCTGGCCCAGTGTTTCTTAAGAAGAAGATTTTTTTAAAGATTTTCCCTATACAATCATATGTAAAACTTGATCCTATGTGGCCCCATCGTACCCCTGGGGGATCCCATTTATCTATTGCCATTGGGACAAAGAACAAACTTGAAATCTCCTCTATATCAGGAAGATTCCATATAAATTTCAGCTTTCCTGCTCAGTGGTTCTTGAGAGAAGATTTATTAAAGATTTTCCTATATAATCACATGTCAAACTTTGATCCCCTATTGTGGCCCCATCGTACCCCCGGGGGTCATGATTTGAACAAACTTGAATCTCCACTATATCAGGAAGCTTCCAATAAATTTCAGCTTTTCTGGCCCAGTGGTTCTTGAGAAAAAGATTTTTAAAATGACACCACCCTATTTTTTGCATTTCGTGATTATCTCCCCTTTGATGAGGGCCTGGTCCTTTATTTGACAAACTTGAAGCCCCTTTACCCAAGGATGATGTGTACCAAGTTTGGTTGAATTTGGTCCCAGCGGTTCTTGAGAAAAGTCGAAAATTCAAAAGTTAACAGACAGACGGACGGACGGACGGACGGACAGACAGACAGACGACGGACAAAAGGCGATCAGAAAAGCTCACTTGAGCCTTCGGCTCAGGTGAGCTAAAAACTAGAGTTTGGCAAACACAGACCCTGGACATACCAGAGGTGGGATCAGGTGTTCTCTAGGAGGAGTAAGCATCCAATTTTGACCCAGTCACACTCGCCGTGAGTCCATTGTCTTTCATCAGGTAAACAGACGTAATCCGTAGTCAAATCAGTGTTGAAAAACGGCTTAACAATTGCTGTGAAACACATATCAGACAATATTTTAATGTCAGGCAGATAAATATTCGTTGTAACGGACCATAGAATTTTGCTAAATGCTGCCTTTTAAACGTGACTGTTGAAACCCCGTACAACAACTACTTTTATTTGTAAGTAGCCTGCCTCGATTTTAGAATTACTAATCACTAGATATTAAGAAATGACTGTTTATAATTTTCAAGTTTTACCGGAGATTGAACTGATGTTGCCTATTTGCAAACTATATAATCCGCGTAAGCGGATTATATTATGTTTGCAAAAGACAAATTGGTTCAATCTCCGGTAAACTTGAAAATTATAACAGTCATTTCTTATAATTAAATTTCCGACTATTTTTTGAAGTCATAAACTTGATTTCGAAGCTCTGAATAACAAAATAAAATGCAAAGTTCATTGTCGTAGGAATTTAGCTTCAACTGACGTCACAATACAGGAATCGATCATTTGTCTCAATCGGAACATCACACGGCCTCTCCGGAAAAAAGCCGAGTGATGTTCCGATTGCATTTGTCTGTGACGTATAGAATTGTAACGTACAAGTTCAGTTTATAACAAGTATGGAACCCAAAATTAAGGTGTTTAGACAACGGAATATATAAACCTGAAAAAATTGTAATAGACACAGATAGGGCAGACCTGTTCGCCCTAAAATTTGAATTTATCTATCTATAACGTTAAAAAGTCTACGTCACCGTTAATATTAAAATCGTGAAGGAATAGTCTTGTAAATATGTGTTAAGAAGCCTACATTAATGTTTTGAATGTTGTTTCTCATTATAGGATAACAGATATTGTAA
Source organism: Ostrea lurida (assembly GCA_903981925.1). Lineage (NCBI taxonomy): Eukaryota > Metazoa > Mollusca > Bivalvia > Ostreida > Ostreidae > Ostrea > Ostrea lurida. Next base: position 8,382 of record CAJDSM010027953.1, read on the forward strand.
ACTGGGAATTTTGGTCAACAACCTCCCCTCATAGAATAACAATCAGTTTCACATTTCAGCTGAAAGTGGTGAACAGAAATTGGTATACATATGCCGATTCAACAGTGAATTTCAATCTGATAACAAAAATCATTAAAAATAGGTCAATGGTGCAGCTAATCTAGCTGACATGTGAGCTGATTATGTATTTTTTCTGAAAAGTGGAGGTTGACAAATATGTCACAGGTCGCAATTAATTGCCAAAGGCAAAGATACGATCTAGGGACAACCGCCAACAGGAGTCCCTAAAGTAATAATAAAAAACAAGAGTTTGGGCAATCACGGACCCCTGGACACACCAGAAGTGGTATCAGGTGTCCTTAGGAGGAGTAAGCAATGCCCCTGTTGGACCGTGTGAGAATTCACACCCCGCCATGGACACCATAGTCTTGATCAGGTAAAACGGAACAATCCGTAGTCAAATCAATGTGTGAAAAAACGGCATTTTTACAATGGCTTGAATACACATCAGACAGCAATTTGACTCAATGATAGGTCATTAGGGTAAATACAATTAGTGTTAAGCACCACCAACGATCTCTATATGAATTTACGAAAAATGCTTACTTTTAAACGTGTACCTGTTGAATACTCCCTGCAACATATCAACTTGTCTGTAAGGCTAGACTTGGCCTCGATTCAAACCATGATCATAGCCAGAACTAATTCTCTTGCGTACGATAAGTTTGAGGAGACATAAACAATCCCATAGAGCCGTTATGATGAATATATTTCTTACATAGATTTGGGAAAGTTTGACAGATGTGAACGGAAGCTGAAATCGTCCCGTTTGTTTCCCATGATGGGGATACACACCGTGTCAGAGAAAACTTATCTTATCTATCTTTTTATGTCTCAAAAGAGTATATGATCAGCAGTGCCATCAGCTGTCCTCAGCTGAAATGGTGTATATACTGAATTCTATGTATTTTCATTCAGGATGTTATTGGAAGGTTGTGACAAAGTTGCGAATCAAAACTCTTTTCATCCATAAGAAAAAAGTCCGCGCAGAAACCTATTCCTGACCCTACACACTTCTAGCTCTAAAAGTACGAGTAGGTACATCCAATCTAACTTAAAATGCATTCATATTGAAGAGGAAAAGCTTGGTTGCCCGTAAATCTAGGTTTTGTGTCCAATAAAGAAAACAGACAAAGTAGAAAAACTATTTGACCTGCTTTTCGAATGAACAAGATGTAAGTCAACGAGATTCTCTAATGCTGAAAATGCAAACTGAAAACTTTTGTAATACTCTGTGGAACACAGAACTTGTAGATAAATTTCAGGGGGCAATATCTGTATCCAGAACGAGAATTTTTTTTTCGGAACAACTGTTTGACCTAACGTTAGGTTATTCAGGTGTTCAAGGTGCAGCACAAGTCTAACTCACTCTTTCCCTCTTCTTAGAGGGACGAAATGTTACCAATTTCAAATCCTGTTCAAGTGTAGTGCATCCGTTACAGGAAAAAACAAGGCCAATGCACAGCATAGCATCCGCTCACAACACCAATAAATTATTTTAAAACAATAGGTCAACTAGTGATCTTTGAAATGACACTTGAATCAATAGGTGGTTTTTGCCTGCCAATGGACAACATTATATGAGAGATTTTGAGATTCTCTGATGATTACACTAGTGTCTTCTATCCGATGCTTATCAACAAGATATTGAGGGCAAGTCAATAGTGACTTTGACCTTGAAAATAATAGAGAACATCCATCTCTCCAATGGGGTTAACATTGGGTGGAAGGTTTTGAATGCACTTTTCTGATAAATTGCTGAGCGGTTATACTCTTGCTAGTCCTTATTACATAAGCGATTTCGGCAGAAAGGCGCAAGTGACGTAGTCGCACCTTGACCTTTGAGAAACTTGGAAAAACTCAAATAGGGAGAGTTCATCCTCGAGGGGGTCATCCATCGGGATCAACGCACACTATTGTAACACAGCTTGATGAATGTCTCATGATGAATGACACTGTGTTCCAATAATTTTTGGTTCACTAAAGAGTAACTAGTTAAGTCAATAGTGAACACATTAGATCTTATCAGCCCTTGACCACCTTGAATAATCAATAGGTTGTATCCCCGTCTGCCTCTATGGGCAACTTATAGACAGGTTTTGATGATTCTCCTGATGGAATCGCTTGTCGCTCCTCGGTGTAACGTGTGGCTTCACAAAAAGAATTTTTAAATCAATTCCCATAGTGGAATTTGACCTTAGGAAAAGGCATAGGGTTACAATCCTGCTCTACATTGGGCAACATTTGTGGAAGGTTTGATGATTCACTCTGATTATGATGCCCTCCTGCTTCTATCTTGTTCCACAGGTTCGGACCACACACACACAATATGTACACACGGACACACACACATACGCATGGCAGTGATGCTATAATCCCTCCCGCAACTAGTTGCAAAGGTGGATAATAAGGAAAACATAACCTCAAACACGCACAGTCAGCCTGCATAGTTGTCCTAATAACATACCACAATTTTCATCTATGAACTAGGATAGAAAAATAAAGACGAACAAGGCAACACAAGCGTAGCATCAAACCGTCCGAGTAATATCACAAGCAAGATTTAAATTAAACAAAATTTCCAATATATGGACCTTTGAACTCTTGTTAACAAAAGTCAAAAAAGGGTTGACGCGTCTCCATGGGCCACATTTGTGAATATATCGATTGATGATTCTCTGATGTAAGTAGATCTTGATGTCTCTACTTGTTCCACAAGATATTGAGAGCAGTCAATAGTGACTTATGACCTTAGAAAATCAATAAGAGAACATCTACTCTCCATGGGAACTCTAATTGGTGGATACTGAGGTTTTGATTGTAATTCTCATGATAAACGCATTTTCTTCATCGGCTATATATACTCAAGGATTTTCGGCAATAGTCAAAGAAGTGACCGTTGACCTTGAGAATCAATAGGGTTCATCCTCTCGTCAGGTCAACATTTTGTGGAAGACTTTGAATGAGAGTCTCTGAAAAATAATGCTGTGGTTCCCACTATCTGAGTATCACAAGAGCATACTCAATAAGTGACCTTGAACCTTTGACCCTTGAAAATCAAAAGGTTAAGTCCGTCTCACCATAGGTGGCAATCATTTGTTTAAAGGCTTTGATGATAAAACTCGATGAATATGAAATAAAAATTGCTGTGATCATCTATCTTCGCTTCACGAGAGATTAAAGTCAATAGGGCCATAGTGACCTGACATTTTGACCTTGAAAATCATTAGGGTTCATCCTATCTCCATGGGTAAACCCGAAAATCTGAGAGGAATGTTTTTGATAGATTCTGCCATCTTGTTCACAGAGGGATTACCGGACAACACACATATCCGCACGGCAGCGATGCTATATCACCCCTCCGCCAAACTAGTTTGCACCAAGAGGGATAAAAGGAATAACAGTCCTTATTGATACCAAGAATTTATTCATAAAACATGTCCTCAAAGTAATCTTCAAATTCTTCCTCTCTGAAAGGAACAAAAATATCTTTTATGTTACCAATAATTCAACAAACAGAGCAAAAGAAAAAAAATCCCCTCATATCCAGGTAGAGGGCAAGATTGTACTGAAGTCACTGGCATTTGATAAAACCTAAGAGCAAACATGTATATCGATATGTTGTGTGTATAATATATATATATATATATATATAGTATATATATATATATATATATATATATATATTAATATATATATATATATTATATATATATATAAATATATATATATAAAGCACACACACCACACACACACACACACACAACACATCACACACACACAGACAACAGTAAACCGGCGGTATCACTCCCAATCGATAAATAAATGCCTACCGTTTCATCTCTCGCTATAAATCGCCAAGGTGCAATATGCAGAACAGATTTTCTGCACACCGTTAATAACCCGTTATTTTCGATTCGTCTCAACCCTCTGCGGTATCCAATCGTGTCGCCCGCACAAGGCACTCTCCTATGGAAAACAGCACAGGCTCAAATTACCGTTATAGAATTAAATCACCGTCCCAGCTAATTCGATCAGCAACCTATAACACAAATAGACCCGAAGTATACTTGTCACAATGTCCGCGTGTGTGCACCGAGTCGAACGAGAGGTCGCACAACAGTCCGCGGTGCTTGAAACAGTTAAATAGAAATAATACAGTAATCGTGTTGAATAAAAATTGATCTCCAAACTTATGAACTGTGTTTGGCACTGCATTAAGTTTTGTAAAACAATCTAAAAATGTGGAAGACCCAAGAAGGGACGAAAGAGTATTGAATCTGGATTTACATTAGAAAACTCTTTATAATAGGACGCCACCTCGCTATAAATGCCAAAAGTGCTGGACCAAAGCTGGCGATATAAAGGGAACACTGTATATTTGTCAAACAGAATTTGATTTTCAAAACATAAAGTATGGAAGTTTTAAGAAGTTGGTTAGGCTGACCTTAATCAAATCAATGTTTTATGGCAATCAAATCTGAAAGTTGCACACTTAATGCAAAACCCCTTAATTACATGTACTATATAGCGGGAAATCAACTTGCGGAGTTAATTTTTGCTATATTCGCTGAAACAAAACTTCCGCGAAATCAGTAGATTAATTTTTCATATTAATAATATTATTATCAAAAATATTAAGATTAGTTTTTTCGTGAATTCAACCAACCGCAAATTTGTTGCCAAGTGAAAAAATACCTATATTTTTTCGACCATGATATCAACCCATTATACAGTATATAGTGAACCACATTATCAAAACAAAATTATTTTATTAGTCATCATAGTTGTTAGAAAGAAAATTGACAAAAGTCATTACTGGTATTTTTGACTTATTAGTACATTTGAAATACATGTATTAAGTCTAAATCTGTTATCAATCTTTTCTTTTCTTTTGGAGTTTTACAAATAAAGTAAAAACGAAAAACGAACACCTTAACGTTAAAGTTGTGGAATATTCTCATAAGTGGATACATGTACATGTACCCATGTAAAGGCGAAGATAACAGTGATCAATCTAGTAAAGTTCACAAAATAAAAAACAAAGGATGCGTCACCAAAAACGAGTTTGCGGCAAACACGGAACGCCCCTGACACCAATCCACGAGGGGGTGGAGATTTCGAAAGTGTCTTTTGGAAGGGTAGCATCTCCTGTTGACGGTTACCCCACGTGGAAGTCCAGCATTTCTTGATCAGGTAAAAGCAGAGTAATCCGTGTCAATCAATGTATGAAAAACGGCTTAACAAATTGCTAATGAACACATCAGAACAACATTTCAACCACGCATGGCAGGCCATATTGGCAAACTAAATCATTGCGGTATTCAGAAAGTTCTGGATCTAATTATAAGGTTGAAAAAATAAACAGATCACCAACACCTCATGAGAATGCACAAGTAAATTCATCAAATTTGCAAATTTTTATCAAGACATGCATTAATCTCATTGTGTTGATGATCTCTTCACTCAGTGCAATCACTCTAAATTGTTGTATCCAAGTACTCAGAAATTTCAAACCTTTAGTTTTCATTCCCTCTTGTAAAACTTGGTTGCCTTTACTATTAACAATACAGTAATTTCTAGCATTTTTAGATTTAATTCTTTAACATATATAATCAAAAACATAAACCTTTAAATATTGGCATCATAATAGAAGGTATTTTCTGATGGTGATTTACTCCTTTTCAATATGAGTATTCTCATTAAAATACAACAGTACATGCAGTTAATCACGGCGTACCTGGACTTTTCCTCTGCTATCTTGGCTGGTCCACTCCATACAGACTTCTCTTCTTTCACGCTTTTTTCAGTATCAGTACTTGATGAACTTCCAGGATGGTCTGTGACTTCACAAGAAGAATTTTTTTGATACGGAGTAAAGCATGTATGTCTAATGGACTACAGAGGATTGTTAGACACAAGGGATAAGAAAAGCACCATTTTAAATAGGTGTCTTTCTACAGAGAAAAGGGTAAGACTTATGATATTGATGTTTCTATCAATACAATACTAAAATCTGTCAATGGACAAATATACACAACACAAAAGTGTCTGTATTCTTTGCTGACAAATTATAATCATATATTTCTTGCTCTATATTAAAAAAAATACAAAGATACTCCTAAAATACATTCATGCAATCCCTCTCTGTCCATCCTACAGAGTACCAACTTGGGGATTTATACTAATCTGGTGCTCCATGCCAATAACTCCAAGGGTAATAAATTATTCAACCTTTTATACATTCCTGAGAAAACAAACACTCAAACGCACACACATGTAAACTCTATTAAACCATTTTTTTCAAATTTGTTTTTAGAGTTTATTTTGATTTACTTTTAAATTGATGAAAAAGACTTTGCATATACATGTATATAATATGTAAAAATTACTGTAAAGAGCACAACATACATAAAGATTATAAAATGGGCAATTTTAAAGTATAATGTATGTAACACTGATAATTTATAAATAAAAGTAAATACAACAGCATGATAGCAGAATTTACAATGATCAATACCTGGGTCTGATGAGCTTGTGTGCTGGAGTTTGTGTTTTTTAGGACTAGAATCTTCTTCTTTATATCGCTTCTTCTCTTTAGGGAGGATTTCTTTCTTTCTGTGAAGATTGCAACAAAATCATGAATAATACAATTTTCTCTATATGCAACAAAATTTGAAAAATATTTATTGCATTGATTTTTTGAGGCAACAGTAACTAGGCCCACGGGCCAACACAGGGAAGTACAATATTTAGCATTAGGTTAAGTGCTCTTACGAGTCTTTTATTGACATTTAAACACTCTTTCAAAATATGCATATCGCGTTTTCCCCTTATTCATATACACATTGACAAGAGATTATCGATTTTCAATCTCACACGATCTCTGTTCAAAAATTTTAAATTGAAAAACCACTACTTGAATCCAGTGAGCTTGACCTTTGGACCAATTCGGATAAAGCAAATCTTCGTCTCATGAGTATGTATTATATGTATGACTATGTGATCTAAGTAGAAGGATAATGCTCTAGCACTCTAGAACCCGGAACCATATAGCTACTTTGGATGCAAGTGCACTTGACCTTTGACCTTTTGACCCCAAATTCAAAAGGGAACATATTCATCCTATTGACGTACGTCCAATGTATGATCAGTGACTCTACGCAGAATGGATATGCTCTTAAGCCAGACCAATATGCCGTTACTTCGAGTCCAGTGTGTGACCTCTGCCTTTTGACCCCAAATTCATAGGAAACCTTTGTCCCATGGGTAGACCAATATGCACGATATGGCAAGTTAACACTAAAAGTCTGGGGTACACATTCTTATCTACAGCGGGATGGACAGGCCTAACCCCGATTCCAGTACACAACCCCCCCCCCCATCCCAACTGATTGCAAGGTGATAATTATAATAAAAGGCTCCCGCTCAATTCATATATTCATTTTGGTTTCACCATTCTAATATAAATAGCATTGAAAAAAGATGCTTTTCCAAATGTTTTACATATATAAAACTATGTACCATTGTTTGGTTCCCCCACCCTGGGGTCAGGAATCTCCCCCTTACCCCGGGATCCACCGAAATTTTATACAATTTTGGTTAAAGGGCCTTCCTGTTCTTCAATTTCACTATGCATTGTTTTCTCTCAGACATGTGGGTTGTAAAGAAGAAGGTTTTTTTGAAACTGGTCACTTTGGGCAGTTTTTGCCCCGGCCCCCAAGGCACCCAGGGTGCAAAAAGACCTGAAATTTTACTTTATGTGCCCCTGTGTCCCAAAGATGCTGCTTTCATACAAATTGTTGAAAGAATTGGACTTGGTGGTTATTCAGAGAAGTTAAAAATGTCAATTGTAACAGACATTATGTTACAAATTGGCCCACCCGGGGTCAGAATTCGCTAGCGCCCATCGGACACAGCCAAATTTACATTTTGGCGAAAGGCTTCACTGCTCTGCGTCATTATGCATTGGTTTCTTCGACTGTGCAGTTTTAAGAAAGATTTTTATGAACAAATGGAATCACTGCTTGGCAGTTTTTGCCCCACCCCAAGGCTCCCAGGGGTGCAGAGACTGAAATCATTACATTTAATGTGCCCTTGTCCAAAGATGGGCTTCTAACAAATTTGAAAAGAATTGGACTGGTGGTTATCAAGAAGAAGTTGAAAATGTCTCATTGTTAACGGACGACGGGACGACGAGGACGAAGACAATTGCACTCAGTGCACCTGGTTTTCTTTTATGCGCCGTACAGTTCAATGGTATTCTCGGAGGTTGACAATTCTCACGTTACCTCTCTTGCAGTTCAGTTTATGTTAGATATAATAAGTACATATCATGATGTGGATTCGTGATACAGTGAATACAGTTATTTACTGATTGTATCACTCCAAATTTCTTTGTATAAATCATGGCCAAATATCCAGTAAGTATGTTGTAAGATTTGATTATCTAACACTTATTTATTGATGGTAGCTTGATTATCTACACTTATGGTCGGTAAGATTGATATCCTTCACTTCTGTATCGGTAGGTAGATTGCGTACAGTTCCCTGAAACGTTCTACCTTTAGCCAACGGACAGGTGACGCAGCCAGAAGCACGGTGACCGTACGGTGACGCAGTTTGGTGACGTTGCTGACCGGTAACGCGCTACCGCGAGTACCGGACCGGCAATGTGAACGGGTGACCGCACTGTCCACCGTGAACGCAATTTGCAATTAATCTATTTGGAATGTGTTTCGGAATTGTTTTCCAATTGTGGTTTTGAATATATTCTCTCCATTAGTGAAAAATAAATTAAATAAATAATTGTATCCACTACATAATAATTATATAGTAAGAAAAAACTATTACATTAATCAATGGATTGAATTAAAACAAGCCAATGGATTACTACATTGAATGAAACTATTGCAGTCTCGATGAGACACTGTCATGTATTTACTGTTTAAGTATGCTAATGATATACAACCGTACAGTTTTCTAATGGGATGATTATTTTTTTTTTCTAAGCACGAGTACTTGTGCAAAAAGAAAAACATATGTTTTTACTACGCATGTAACGACATCCAGGATTACGGAGCCTACATGCATGGCTCAAGAATTTTAGGGCCGAGGAATACATATACTGCAATTAGACAACCCCCTAAAATACTATTGCTTTAAACAACACGGTTCCGGTCAAGTGTACGCTTGTACACGTATTTTTTATGTAGCCATTTGTCAACGACAGCAGGAGTACGACTGTTGTACAGGTATGGCTTCAGGACTTACGAGGGCACAAGGAATAATATTACCTGCAATTTAAGAAACCACTTAAAAGATGGGGGATCTAAACAAACCAGGGCAGCATCTGGTAATGTACATGTAGATAGGCTGCTTTCTCTTTGGGTTCCGAATGTCAATGCAAAGAAAAAGCCAGCGGACGCTGAACGCACGGCTTGAGCGACCGTGACGCAGGTAACCCGCTGACAGCGAACGGTGATGGTCACGCATGACCGCAAACTGGGCACCTGGTGGGGACCCGCACGGCGAACCGCACGGAGAAATTGTCATGTAGACCGTATTTGGATTCTCTACACTTAACTGAATGGGTGTGTAAGATTGATATTTACACTTACTGATTGGTGTTAAGACTTGATATCTAACTATTATGATGGTAAGATTGTATCTTACACTCTTATCCGGTTCGGTAATATTGCTTTACACTATTGGTGGTAAGATTTTCTACACTTATGATGGTGTGTAAGATTTGAATATCTCCATTAACTCCAGCGGTAGGTAAGATTGATATCTACATTTAAGGGTCATATGGTAAGATGTATCATACACTTACTTATGGGTCGGGTAAGAGTTTGAAGTATCTCACGTTACTTTGGTGGTACGAGATATATCTCAACTTATGAATGGTAGGTGAGTCTGATTCTTACATTTACTGATGGGGGTGAGGATGATATTACACTTACTATATGGTGGTGAGATTGGTATCGAAATTTAGCTTATGGTTGGTTAGATCGATATCTACATACTGTATCGGGTAGATTGGATTAATATACCTTACTTTGGTGGTCAGATTTGTATGATCTACACTTCTGATGTGGTAGACTATGACGTATCTAACTTTACTTTGTGGTGGGTGAGATTGTATCTAACTTACTGTGAGTGGTGGTAAGATTGATTCTACATCGATTACTTATGGTGGGTAGATTGATTATCTACATTACTTAATGTGGGTAAGTTGATATCTTACATTACTATGGTCGTAGGATTGATATCAAACACTTACATTCGATGGGTGGTGAGATTTGAGTATCTTACACTACTGATTGGTGGTGAGATTGCATATCTACACTATATGATCGGTGGTGAGATTTGAGTACTACACTACTTATTGGTGAGATTGATATTCTACATTACTCTCATGTGGCTCAGATTGATATCTACACTTACTCTTGGTTGTAAAGATGATATCTTACCACTTATTATGGTGGTAAGATTGATTCTACACTTTGTATTCGGTGGTAGATTGATATTACATTACTTATGGTGGTAAGATTGACTATAGTACCTATTATGGTGGTTTAAGATTCGATATCTTTACTCTTATTGGTGGTAAGTTGATATCTACACTTACTTATGGTGGTAGATTTGATACTATACACTATTATGTGGTAAGATTGATATTACACTTACTGTGGTGCTGAATTTGATATCGTCACTTAGCTGATTGGTTAGGGTGAGCATTGATATCTACCTTACTGGGATGGTCGGTAGATTATATTACACCTTACTTATTCGTGGTAAGAGTTGATAGTCTCACTTATCCTATGGTTGGGTAAGTGTGATATCTACATTTACTTATGGTAAAGGTAAGATTGTATCTACACTTATTATTAGTAGGACGATTTGATATCTACTTACTGGATGGTGGTAAGATTGAATCTCTACTTTGGTGGGTAAATTGATATATTTACACTTACTTATGGGGAGATTGATATCTTAACTTACTATAATGATGTGGCTAAGATTGATATCTACAACTTATGATTGGCGTAGATTGGTATCTAAACTTCATTATGGTGGTAAATTTCGAATATCTACTACTTATGGGTGGTAGATTGATATCTACACTTTACTTAATCGGTGGTAAGTTGAATCTATATTATGGGTAGATTGATATCTACACTTACGTTGGTTGGTTAAAGTTGCATCTCTTAATTACATTTATGTTGTGTAAGATATTATTCACTTACTTATGCGCTAGTAAGGCATTATATCAACATTGACTGTATGGGTGAGAGTTTGATATCTCACCTTACTGATGGTCGGTGGAGATTGATTTCTACACTTATGATGCGTGGTTGAGATTGATTCTCACTTTCTTTGGTGGTAGATTGTATCACACTTATTCTGGTGGTAGATTGACTACTCTACTTATTATAGGTAGGAGATTTCGGACCAGGACCTGGCACGACCCCATCAGAGATATCTACACCTTACTTATGGTTGGGTCAAGAATGATATGTCATACAGCTATAGTATGGGTGGTAAGTATTTAATAATCTAAACTTACTTATGTTGCTAAGTTGTATCTTAACTTACTTATGGTGGTTGTACGCGGAAGATTTGTATCTATAATTACTTTGGTGGTAAGATTGTATCTACAACTTACTTTATGTGGTAGATGATATATTACACTATTACTTATGGTAGGTTAAGTTGATATTACACTTCTGATGGTGGTAGATTGATATCTACTTATGATAGGTGGAGACGTTTGTATCTACACATTACGTGTGATGGTGTTAGTTGTATTCAACTTACTTATGGTGGTAAGATTTGATATCTACACTTACTTATGTTTGGTAAGATGGATATCTATTACTTATGGTGGTAGATTGATTTCATCCTTGACTGATATGGTTGTGGTAAGATGATATCTCCTTATTGATGGTCTGTAAGAATTGATATCCTATACTTATCGGTGGCTAAGATGCGATACTACACTTACTTATGGTTGGTTAAGATGAGATCCATTCTTACTTATGGTCGAGGTAAGTTGAATATACACCACTTGATGAGTGGGTAAGATTGGTACTCACTTATCTTTATCGGTAGTAAAGCATTGATATCTATACTGTTGGTGGTAAGATTGAATTTCTACACTTACTTATTCTGGTCAGGTAAGATGATATCTATATTATGGTAGTAAGAATTGATATCTACACACGTATTGGTCGTTAAAGATTGATATCGACATTACTTATGCGTGGTAAGATTGATATCTACACCTTACTTATGGTTTGATCGATTGATATATACACTTACTTATTGGTGGTAAGATTGATATCTACCACTTACTTATGCTATGGTGGCAGTATTTGATTCTACACTAACGATGGTGGGTAAAAAGTTAATATCTACCACTTATTTATGTGGTAATTTAAGTTTGTATGGGAACAGTCTGGACGACAGTCCTCGGAAAGTTAAACAAAGACTCAATGTAGGAGTGGTATTCTTTCTTGTTTTTGTACTGGGCTTTGATATAGAATCTTCCACAAGGCAGTTTAAAATGAAACTATACGTCCAAATATATAAAAGATAAGCAACGTTTGAACTTAAATGCTCCTATTACGCATACACTTCAGAGATTTTTTTTTCTAAATTAAGGGGTAGCTTGAAGACCCCTCTGGATTACAAATTACTATAAACACTAACATTAAAAGTTTTAAATTGATCATAAAAAAAAATGTTAGTAACAGCAATATTGAGAACTGATTGTGACTAATTGACCATGTCTAACTTGAAACCTCTAAGTTTAAAATCTAAGTATTCTACAATATTCACAATTATAATGTTCTACTGCTAGGCCCTGTGACATTGACTTTGTCCATATGGTACTTGAATAAGGATCATCATACATTGTCCTTGTTTACTATCAAATAATCATTTTTTTAAAAGATGTTTGTTCTGGCTCAAGAAGTAAATATGTCGGTATGCCAGAAACATAACAGAAAGTGTACATGTATGAAAAATCGCATGATTCTAAGTATCTAGTTTTTTGAATTCTACCTAATTTCAAAATCTGCTTGTAGACAGTGTACATAACAGCATCTGAAATGTGAGACCATAAATTTAATTTGTGGGACACATTTTCGTTAGATTTGATAAGAATTTTAAACTTTCGTTCGGGAGAAGTATTCTATCCTTGAATATTTGTTTTTGTATATTGAACACACAGTTATATATTACGAATTGATGTACTACGACCGGATGGTTTGGCACTTGAGGGTAAGGGTAACTCAGAAAATCCAAAAAATTGTCCCCCAAAATTAAAGGATTCCACGAGTAATAGCTGTACCTTATATATTTTAAAGAGAAAAAAATTATTTTCACAGTCATTCATTTCAATTGGAAAGGGACTCAATTCTTAAAGTTACAAATGTACATGTAATATATTACCTCATGTTAAAACCATAACATGCATCTCGAGTGATTATAGACAAAAGCTTTAGTCACTAATATCATATACAGAAATACAGACATGTGGATTGTCAATAATAAATGCAAAAATAAATGGTATTGCATGCCATTCTCTTAATGACTACCAGTATATACAAGACACATATACCCATATTTGCTGATTACTTTCAGACATGGTATTCCTTTAATTCAACAATTCATCACGACTTACTAAGTTTAATAAGGGCATTTTTCTTCTCTCCATCCTCAACATAAGCAAAATTAACCTCCCAGCTTCTCAAGCCATCCTTCTCATTGCATTTCCTATTTCCACAACTAAACTGTCCTATGAATAAAATAAACTGCTGCAAGAGTGTTGAATTAATGATCATTCTAGCATTCATGTGCACATGTCAGAAAAAAGGATTAAGAAATATTAGGTAGATTCCTTGTCATGAGTTTACTTCAAAAGTCACCAATCCAAAAACAGGAAAAATTGAAAAATGTAGCACATACAATGAACATGGGAACAGATAAAAATAAATCTTTCACAATTTCACTCTATTCATCGGGATGTTTTTGCATTATGATTTTCTTGCTTTCATACCTTTTCCCTCTATGACTTCTTTTTCTATTCTCCATCGCATGGCAACCTGAGGAAAAAAAGTCATCATTTTTTACCAACACTGAAATGCATTTCCACATTTCTTTCTCTCCCCCCCCCCCCCCCCCCTCAACACAAAAGCACAAGACTTTCTCTTGCCAAAGTGTAACTGCTCATCTTTTCTTTACATTTAAAGCATTTCAATAAAGCACATTTATCAAATTAATGTACAGCTCGACCCAGATATATCCTCTTTGTACATTTTATGTACCTTGTTTTCCTTGTATTTGCTGAGATCGGTTATGCAATACTCTTTAAACAATTTGTCATAGTATTTCTTGGCAAGTCTCTTCTCCCTATCAAAGTACAATGAATGCAAATTCATATTGACAACCAATTGCAAGCAGGGCTGGTATAATCATTTTCACTGAAGAGAACAGAAAATATTTAAAATGAATCATGAAATGAAGGTAGATTTTACATTAAACATGTACCATAAAACAAAGTACTGGAGATGAACAACTTTAATTGTTATAAACAAGACTAGTCATATAAAAAAAAGTTCACAATATTATCTAAACAGGGATCGAAATCACTTTGCTGCAGATGTGAATTAAAGTAAGTGTCCTTATAAGCATATTGGCTGTAACTGTGTTTTCC
>CAJDSM010027956.1:0-16477 GCA_903981925.1 Ostrea lurida
TACAGTCTAGTTGTATTGCCCGTACTTTGTCTTTCTTGGTCTGACTGTCTCCTATCCCTTTTTCAGAATATTAATAAGGTTTGTCCCGCGGTTGATCGGATTCGATTTTTTGTTAAAATGCGTGTATTTGCTTAGAAATAGTACTCGTTACTGATTTTTTAAAATTATTATTTTTAGTCAAAATAAATTGTTAGGCATTGGAATTATTCAAATGTATTGGCTTGTCGTCACATTTATTAAACATATCGTAAAATGTTGAATTCATACTGCCTACCAGTTGAACAATAGGGGGTGGGGATAAAGTGAAAACGCTTCATCCTTCATCTGAAAGGATTATATTGATACCATTTGGCAGCAACACGAATCATTGTCTCACGGTTTAATATTACCAGTAATACATTGCAAAGGCGTCGTTTACTTCATCGTTGTCCTAGGTATAACTAGCCGATAACACGGGTTGGGTATTCAAAGTTCCGTGGTACCATGGGGTACGACAGACGGAGAAACCTCCCTAAATGTCGCTAGGCTTCGTAACAGACACAGAAATGACATTAAGATCGATTCATGTCGTTCTTCATAGGTAGTTAAAACCAAACTAGTAATATTGTGGGGTCAAATCAAAATGAAGAAATAAAATTTCTATTAACTTTTTAAATGTATCGTAGGGAATGTCTAAAAAGCCCCATTATTCGCATAAAAATATCTCATATCGTCGGCCTGATCCATATAGTTTAATTACTGGTGAAATTCTGAGCGAACTGTTTGAAGATTCAGTTTTGCTCATACTTTTCCCAAATTTAATTTCAACTTGCAGAAATGAGGCAACTGCTCCCAAGAAACCTGAATAATGTAATTCGGGATAAAATGAGATTTTCAACTCAAGCTTCCGTTGCTCATCAGGAAGTACTTTTGTTCGAGTACAAATAAGAAGCACGACACAGGGCATGGTGGTTGTCCTTACGGCCAGGTCAGGACAAGGNTGAGGCAACTGCTCCCAAGAAACCTGAATAAAATGTAATTCTGGATAAAATGAGATATTCAACTCAAGCTACCGTTGTTCATCAGGAAGTACTTTTGTTCGAGTACAAAAAAGAAGCGCCACACAGAGCATGGTTGTTGTCCTTACGGCCAGGTCAGGACAAGACGTATTCTGAAAACGGTTTTATTCTATACCATATTCTTTAAATACATTAACAAGACAGAGGTGCCGACTTAATCTGCCAAAAAGATTAACATAGTTTTGTATTTCACTACAAATTGCTATAGAATGAACACCTCCTCTTGTACTCGGTGACAAATTCCGTTATCTCTTCGCAGGCCAGATTGAATGCTAATTGCATTCAACACTATCAGATAAGACGTGTGCCTGTAATCATCGTCTTATCCCCTGCAAATAGTCAGAACAGTCGTATTGACATGGAACACCGAGATTACCATCTTTCTAACCGATTCCTGCGCAATCAACATTTAACTAACGAGAATCTGAAGGATTTAACATTTTTCCTTTCGAAATTCTAGAATCAGATGTATAAAATGTCGCAATCTTTGACATCACAATTTGCCAATACAATTTTTTTAGGAGCAAAGGGACATCTGTGTTAAATATTTCGAATTGTTGTACAAAATTGGTACCGATCCCGGGTTCCGATCAAAATCGAGACTGAATCTTCTACATTACGGAACCAATTTATGAAGTGACGGCGAGCTCGTTAGAGCCATACTGAATGTTAGAACAATTAGTTATACATTCTCAGTTTATCCATCTCCCATTTACTGGGTGGCCCAGTTGCTTACATATGCACAGATACGCATTCGAAGGCTTCAAGGCATTTAGCATGCGACTTTTACGACTTTACGCTTGTGGAATAAGCAATGAAAACGACATAAAATTATTGCTAATTGAGGCTTAATTTGATATCCGGAGCGATAGTTCCCATCCGTGTCTTGAATTTTAGACATCCCCCATTGTATATCTAAATGTTTTCCTTTTCTTTTGCACTTTTGAAAGAGTCAAGATTGTTTAAGGAAAGTCCATTAACTCTTGAGAAACAAAGGATTAAAAGTGTCATAAAGTTGTCCTTATATTCCCATTTCAGCAAGGAACATTAGGGAAATGCATGGTGAAAAACCACGAAAGAAACCCTGTAGACAGCGCGTCCTCTTCTCCTGCCCTTTGTTCATTTTTGTTTTCTATGTTAATTAAAACTTTGGAGTTTTTCGCACTTCTAGCACATTTATCATACCGTGCATGTCATCCAGTGACGTCATTAGTGCTCATTACCTGTACTTTAGGAAGTAGAACAAGAAAACTTCACATTTACAATTCCTTTAATTCCTAGAAAATGTGTCCTCATTTTCAGATGAGACAAAGATAACCATTTTACAAATGATAAATGCCATTTAGAAATTGACCAAAAAGTACAAACACAGAACACTTTATTTAAAGAACACAATGCTGGTCTACTCACATTTGCATTTAACAACAGTTTATCATGTTCTTTTACAATGAACATTTTGTAAGTGTATGCTTATATTTTACAACTAAGGACTTGAATCCTGAAATAATTTGAGCACTGAAGCCTAGAATCAGGAGACCTCCATGTGCAATAACAGACAGAGAAAAAAAAAAGATTCATTACTAGAGAAGAATGCAAAACAAGTATTTCCACTTTGAGTAATACTGAACATAAACAATGCCAGGCCCTCATCTGCACACCTTGATTGTGAATTCTTTATCTGGGCTATTAGTACAACTTTCCATAATATCTGTCATCCATTCACAAGCTCGGGAAAAAAAAACTAATTAAAAACATACAGCAAAAATAATATAGTGAAAGTTGGAACATGTTGAATTCTAAAATGACTGCAAGCTTCAAGGTTATTTCCNCCTCATCTGCACACCTTGATTGTGAATTCTTTATCTGGGCTATTAGTACAACTTTACATAATATCTGTCATCCATTCACAAGCTCGGGAAAAAAAAACTAATTAAAAACATACAGCAAAAATAATATAGTGAAAGTTGGAACATGTTGAATTCTAAAATGACTGCAAGCTTCAAGGTTATTTCCTAAATTTCTTATTTTAAATGACTTTGAAAGCGGAAGTTTTGGAAACTTAGCTAGAAGTTAGTTATAAAAAAAATCTGAAAGAAACTTTGTCATAGATGGGATAAAAAGTACAGTTGAACCTCTTATCTCAAACTTGATGGACCAAGAAAAAAGTTCGAGATATCCATGAATTTGAGATATCGAGGTATAATGTCTTGTACTGGTGAAACTAAACATTTTCAACATGAAACATTTTTCATATTTTAACCTTAATTGCTAGCGGTCTACAGAATTTTAGGTCATGATTGAACATAGCTTTGCACTGATTTCCAACAGATTACATTCTTTTTTGCTGATGGCTTGGATGATGCATCTTCTATTTCATGTGCTTAATATTGCTTTTTCTTTTTTTATATATAGATATAATTTCTTCGTGTTTTCCAGCAGCTGCTTGCTGTCTTTTTAAGATTTTGTTATTCTATTAAAGCATTTTGGTAGCTAATCTTCACTGGAGTATTGCTTTTCCATGATTGGATGGTATATCTAACCAGGTTGTTGCATATGGTAAATAACAAGCTTTTGCTTTCTCCATTCCAGAAATTTCTCATTGCATGGATGTTTCTCTGGAGAGCTCTGTCAAGATGCCTCATTGCTTCTCAGTAACCAGTACTGGTGCAACTTGTCCAACCATTTCCTCCAGTAGGTCTGACACTTGGCAGCATCCAGGAAGTGAATGTGGGCTGGGTCCCCATTCTCGTACACCACAACTAAGGCAGCACAACTTACAGGGGGGATCTGTAGAGAAAACAGAGGAGGACTTAGGCTAATGGTGAACAGGACCCAGTTTTCATGTACAACACATTAATCTACACATGAAGAACAAGCTCATCCTGTCTTCATTTAGATAGTAATTTAAACAGGATTTAAATGGAAAAAAAATTCATTCTATTTGCTATTTATCTCGTCTTTTGAAAGTAGAGTGATGTGTTACCCCACTTAATAATAGATTACCAGTCTTTGCTTGTACACAAGAGAAATAAGACAATTTCAGACATGACAGAAACAAATTATTGTTGATGACAAAGTAATAGGGGGTTTACAGTTTACGCTAACAACTAAATCATTGTATGGGACAGTTTAAGTGGAAATGCAAGATTTAATTCCATTATCAAACAAAGTTTATTAACCTTCTGAAAGACATCTTAATAGTTGAGAGTTAAGCATTACACCATTTAAAAGTGCAGTGAGCATAAGCTACTGTAAAAGAATGATACCATATCATCAGTTTAATAGTACCTTAATGTGTTGTTTTTAAAAAAAAAACCCACCCAAAACCATCAACCTCAAAAACACATTTTTCTTTATTATAACAAAAATATTTAGTGTTATTGTAAAATCCTGGAGATATTTGAAATGAAAGCATGCTTTCATTTTGTTTCTCAAACATATATGTTCATGAGTACAATGTTGGTGTACACATATATCTATAACTGATATATTTACATATCTATATCTATAATTGGGAGGGGAGGGGGGATTTATAATCTACAAGTATACATATATATATTATACTTCTGAAGAATTGTAGAAATTAATTAGTCAAGTATACTCAATCGGCCTTCTCATATTTTTATTATATATATACTGTATATTTACAATGTATCCTGTAAATAACTCAGCGTATAGTGTAAACCTGAATTTGTTTCTTTTTCTTTTCTTTTTTCTTCTTGTTTTGCAGTTTAACAAGAAACCTGTTTCAGGACATTAGGTGTCTAACCATACAGTAATTCACACCACAACACTGGGATACACACAGAGAAATACTGCAGTGTCACTGCCACCCTCCACCAGGGTATAACTTTGTGGTTTTTTAAAACTATTTTGCTGCATCCCACAGTCAGGACTCAGCAACTCTTGTGTGGTCTGATATTTTCACTTACACATAAACTTCTATTCTATGAAAACTTTAACAACAAGTAATTAACTTCTCTTCATTGAGCATTCAACAATTCCACCTTTGTGCAAACATGACTTTTTTCCACGACTGCTGTGGCGAGGACTTAATCCTTCTTGATCCACAACAGATACTGTGACAATTCCTCTTCCTTAAAATTACCATGACAAAATCGCCCATTATGCTAAATCCCATGTTTTACCCACGAACAGTTAAAGCAGGTCACAGTCAAGAAATTGTAATCAACAGTAAAAAATACAGAGCTAATCCGATAACACCCCTATAAAGCTACATTAAACATTTTCTACTTGCAGCGAATGATAGCTGAATTTTTCATAAGCCAAACACCTTCAGACTGTTAATGCCTGTCTAAATCCAACAAAAGTTTTAAAAGTTCAAAAAGATTTTTCATTTGAAAAGAAAAAAAAAAAGATCACATATAAAATGTATAGTGATTCAATAACTACTCACTGAAGATCTTTAAACTGATTTGCTACCTTAGTTTAGAGCTTTAATAGACATTTACTCATCAGAACCATGCATAATATCATAGGCCTTAGTATTCATAAAGCATTTTCATGGAGAAAGTAACTGGAAACACAGATTTTTTGAATTTCAATGAAAGTCTGGAAAATAAATCATTTTTCTTACGGATATGCTTGATTTACATTAATAAATTATTCAAGTCATTGATTAAGTGTTCGGTTACTTTTAAAACAGAATTACCAGCACTTGTGTTTGTGAAACACTGATGCCCCCAGACAGCACTTCCAGTGGAGGGAGCTACACAAATATAACATTTGAAAGCCCTATCACTTACCACTCAAAAGTTATTGCCAACGGTGAAGTTTTTGAAAATATCAAAGTTCAATGTCAAGGGGATAAAAATTTTGTTACCTGTAGAATATGAAATATGAAAGCATCAGTTACCATTCGAAATCTCTTTAACCATTCAAAAGTTATGGCCCATATTAAAGATTCTGAAAAGTAGGTCAAAGGTTTTGCTACCAGTGGAAAGGGCTTGTCATGTGAATCAATGAAAGCCCTATCGCTTACCATTCAAAAGTTACAGCCAAATTGAATGTTAAAGTTATTTAAAAGTAGGTCAAAGTTCAAGGTCAGGTCAAGTGGAATTTGGGGCTTTTCAAATAAGAAATACACTTGTAAAATATGAAAGTCCTATCACTTACCATTCAAAAGTTATGGCCAATGTTAAAGTTCTGCAAACAGAAAGGCCAAAAGCTATTATTATGCCCTCAAATCAAAGATTCCGCTGGCATAAAAACCTAAGCAAGGGCATTCCTATTGACAGCAATGCAGTAGTGAGGAAGTAATTAACACAGAGAGGAAATTTGCTTCTATGACGTTTAGTCGAATCCAGGACTAAGCCAAAAGATTACCTCACAAGGAACACTACCATACCGGTCTTCCAAGATTCTCACCAGTATATGTTTACCAACAGGATCAGATTTTGGACCTTTTTAAGCTCTACTGATTGTGCTATTAAGACAATGAACCCACTGGCAAGAGTTGCCAGGAAGCCATATATCCAGCACTGTTAGAACTTACGCCATATGTTCAACACTACTAATAAACACCTTAAAGAGCAGGCCTGCAAGTTACGTAACTTTTTTGAGCATCATCACTGTTTTCATACTCAAACTCTGTACTCTACATGTAGATCATTCTCACACTCAAATAGAGCGAGATTTTCTTAGTATGCCTTGGAGATTACTCCCGAGTTGTACTCGATGTGCGTAGATAAAAATATCGGCACAGAGTATACAACTTTGAGTACGGTAAAAGTTTTACAACAGATTTTGGTAGAGTTTGTTCCTTCTAAACATGAAATCTGGTTGACACACAATGCCATAATGATAATTTTGACAAGTTTGGTGCTCTGACATAAAGATTTCTTTGGGAATAAATATTTCTTGGAATTTTTTTTAGTAACATTATTCTAAATTCTAAAGATTTAGTAATTCACTTACTCCATTAATTAGTAGGTGACAGATCCCTTAACGGTACAATTTGACAAACCACTATACCAATCATGCCAGAGAGGACCTTTAAATTTTCATTCACTGGATAGGCTGGGGTGCTCTATTTTGAAGTTGACCAACTAGGTTACATAAAATATCAGGCAAACTTGTGAACTTCATTTACATAATCTTGTTGATTTACTTCAATTTTATTTACACACAATTGGCAAAGTGATAAAATCTGTCAAGATCTCTCCTGGGGGGAGATTCCTAATCATTAGAGTTATCTGCCCCTATCAGATTGGCATTGTCACTACCTCTGTCAGCTGACTTCTATCCAGTAAGGTTAACTGCTTGAGGTACAAGTGGGCCTCTCAAGGTAAATAACCCCCAATGCACGACGAAGAGAACAACTTTGTCCCCCTACTGAGACCATCAACAATATGCCCATTCAGAAGATTCTTCTGATTATTTTCTTACTGTTGACTCCTTTAAGCATATTCAATCTTATTATTTTTATAGACCAAGGAAGTTTGAATACATTCACATGGTAAAGAAAAATGATTTGGTTTTTTCCCCCTGCACACAAGAGGCATTTATACTTACCAAATGAGCGATATCACATAAAAACACAAAGAAACAATAAGCAAAAGTTACCTTAGTTCATAAAGTGTAAACTTTTACAAAGGTTTTGATAAATACAAGTTTTTCAAAGAAATATCTTATAGGCTACATTAACCCATCCAACATCTTAATTTTCATTGAAGATAATCAGATGCAAAAAAAGAGCATTTGGAAGGAAACTTTGCCAAATTATCCCAGAAATTTTCAAGGATGGAGAGGGAGTGAAGAGATTAGAAATTATGAATTTTACATCCATGCTGATAGAAAATGATAAATTTTAAACAAATTCTTTCAGAACTGGTGATGAAAATTTACCTATATGTATAATTAATGCCTTATTAAAAGGGTCAACATAACAGCTTTGTATTTATTCAATTAAATATCATGCAATAGTATATAGGTGAGATAAGTCAGGAGAACACGTTTTTAGTTTCTTTGTTTATTTTGGGTATCTGGGAGTAAACAAGCATGCAAACTAATCTCATGTAATTGATCAAGTGTGATAAGTAAATGTAGCATTGTGATAAATGTGTATTGTGTGTGATAACATTTCAGCAGTGCTAACATTTGTCAAAGATAGCCGTTTGCTCAGGTGTGCATTTGTAATGAAATCCCCATTAGCCAGATCTGGCTTTATCGGGCAGTGAAAATGAAATATCACGACCAATGCAATCACTACCGATTCATAATGAATTTTAGTGTTTGTATGAAAGCTGAATTATATGGAGCAAGGAGATAAACCCTATTTGTCTATGCAAAATATACTGCAAATACACAAGAGTGAATGAATGAAAAGTTTTAAGCTGTTATCAATGAATGGATTCAATATACTCATTGTATACTTGTTGCTTATCTTAACAAACCCTGATATATGTAGTATTATAAGCTCCCACTCTGGTAATATTAGGAAGACTCTGACTGAGGTTTTTTAAAGCATCTCTGTACCCAGGGTTTGTTTTAAGCGATGGAATCCTATTTTATTTGTATATGTGTGTGGATCAATCAATTCCTCATCCAATGAGAATTAAGCATCAAAATGGTCAGAAAATATGCATCATAACTATTACAATGAAACAGATTTCTGCTTCTCAATTCCTTTTAATACATGCACTTTTCAATACATTCACTGGAACTTAATCTAACAATAAATTATCTTAAAACTACTTTAAAGATATAAAGTTTCCAAGCTGCAGTGAAAAGTATTATGAAATACTACCAGCAATCATATATNCATTCACTGGAACTTAATCTAACAATAAATTGTCTTAAAACTACTTTAAAAATATAAAGTTTCCAAGCTGCAGACTGAGTATTATGAAATACTACCAGCAATCATATAAGTCACTCGGCAGAACAATGAGAGATGTCTTGCAAGGATCATGCACGCTGATGACTATCTCTTTTGGGTTTGTAATTAAATAGAAATAATGAATATATTGCTTTGAAAATTCCTCTAGACACCTCCTGAAGATGACAGAGTATAATTAAGCCGTCTGACTGCCGTGAGTTTATTACCCCCATCTCACCAAGCACTCACAAACTATAGTCAATTGAAATTAGGAAATTTGAATACAACAGCAATAGCAACCCACAAAGTTGAATTCAGTGAAATTGCTCTATTTTTTTTCTTCTTCTTTTTCTTCCAAGATGAGAAACAAAATCCACCCATTCTTTTGAAATAGATATGATGGCTCCAATTGTGCAATCCTTTTCTAAAAGTTCACTTCAAATTAAAAGATTCCACAAGTCATAATAGTTTCTTTGTGGTGTGAAGAGGGTAAGATTTTCTGATGAAACCGACACCATCGGAGGACATCTGTAGAAAATATTCACAACAGTAGACAATCTTAACAACAATGTCTGTTTCACTTGTCATATGAAATAAATGACTTCTCATTTCTCCTTTGGGAATGTAACCCAATAGCTCATCTAATTTCTTTCACAATTGGAAATGAAGACAATGACTGTACAATTATGGAAGTCAACACTTAATGGCCAGTCAAGAGATAAGGCATTAGATAATACCAGGTGTCTGTGACATGAGACACTATGGATGATCCCAATGAAGTCAAAGCGAGATCTCTCACTCCAGAAAACAATCAATCGGTTTTACACTACTAATTCACATAAAAGTCGAATATGCTTTTATACTATGACTGTAAAGGGCTCTTTTGGTGAAATACCTGTTTTCTCTTGCAAGTAAAACAGACCTGTGTACATAATCTTATCTTCCAAGCTGATCAAATTTATCTGGACTTTGACCCCTGAAGGTCTCCGATGTGCACTCATTACCACTGTTCGTTTGTCTTCATTTCTGGTGATATATGAAACCCATTTGGGTTGATATATATATCCCATCAAGGTTAAAGTGAAAAGAGGAATACAGCTTGAGAATTGTATTACAATTTGTACTTTCAAAATTTATGTAGTACTATACTACTCTGATCATTAACAAATGAACACTGTTGTGAACTAAATTTTCAGGAGTATAAAGATGAGCTTTAAAGATTTTCAAATAGCTTTTAAATACCTTTCCATTATATGATCCATATAACGACACCCTGGGGTCTGAACCTCTGACTTGGGAGTTTATCATCTCATCAATAATCAGTTTTGTGGTCTTAAGAAAACTTAAACAAACAAAATTTCACTATATGAACCCTAGGAGACTTATCCTTTCACCAATTCCCTTACCCACAGTTGGGTGGTTCATAGAGCTTCCCATCTTTTCCTCATTATGCANAGAATCGGCGCTAGGTGATCACGTGAATTAAGATTAAATGATATATATTTCACTACAAGATCAAGTCAGCCTAAGTAGTCCCATCCCAGCCACGCACAGGTCACAAAATTAGATTTTCTCCTCAGTGCCGTCACTGTCGTGTCATCATGAATGTGCATGCATGTGTATTACATCTATATAACAAGATGTGTTTGTGAAATATTGATGCCCCCAGACAGCTTTACTGGTGGAAGGGGCTTGTCTGATAAAGAATACATGTGTGAAATATGAAAGCCAATGCGAATGTTTTTGAAAAGTAGGTCGAAGATCAAGGTTAAGATCTGACAATTTTGCTACCAGTGGAAAGGACTTGTCATAAGGAATACACATAAGAAAACCCTATCAAATTACCATTCAAAAGTCATGGCCAATGTTGAAGTTTTTGAAAAGTAGGTTAAAGGTCAAGGCCAGGAGGTCAACAATTTGCTACCATTGGAAAGGGCTTGTCATAAGGAATATATGTGTGGAATATAACAGCCTTATCACATTAGCATTAAAAAGTTACGGCCAATGTCAAAGTTTTTGAAAGTAGGTCAAAATCTGAGGGCTAACAACTTTGCCATCAGTGGAAAGGGCTTAATTGTCATATTAGGAATACACAACTGAAATATGAAATCCCAATCACTTACCAATCAAAAGTTATGACCAATGATGAAGTTTTTGTGGACAAATGGACAAACAGATGGATATAGGCCAAAAACTATATGCCCCGAATTAAAGATTCCAGGGGCATAAATATATTTACTCCTTTTTTAATTCAAACATTCGCTTTTCCTTTTAATATCAAAATCAGGTGAGCTGCATAGCAAGTAATACTACCAGTTAATTGCATTAGGGTACAACAAGTACAACGATCTGAGCTTGGCATTTTGCACTTTTTGCCCACCAACACTCCCAAACTTATATGTTCATCATTCAATGTACTCACTTTTGGTTGTTTGATATACTGTCCTGCAGTGAAGGTGCGGAATTCAAATAATGCATTTTCAGTATCTGAATAAAGGGACCCTGGCCTAGACCTAAACCCCTAACCCTGGGATCATGAACTCTGCCCTAGACCTAAACCCCTAACCCTGGGATCATGAATTGTACAGATTTAGGAATAGGCCTTCTCACCAGTGATGACTATGGTTGGATTTGGTAAACAAATTCTCGAGAAAAAAATTGAAAATGTGAAAGATTTGCAAATGTCGGAAAACTTCTGGCTCAGGTGAGCGAAAATGATGACAAATTCAATAATTCATCGCAGATCCGTGAAACAAAAATAAAGCATACCCCATACTTATCTTCCCATTAACATCCACCCAGAACCAAAATAAAGTTAATCAAATTTGAAAACATAATCCCTTCGTGTTGAAATAACTGAATTTACTGCAAAGAGATTACCATGTCACACCTGTAATGGCGCAATAGTTCATAGATTAACAGAGAGCAATGGAGATGGCAAGCACAGAGCTGTTAAAAATGTCACTTGTGCAAGATATCCATGTCAAACAAGAAAAGGGGGATATAGGATAACAAATTAATATGATGTTTGCATTTTTCAGCAGATTCACAAATATGATATGTATGCACCTTTTTCCCCACCTGAGAGATTTCCACAGAATTTAAGCAATAACTCCCGAAATTTGATCCAATGAACTCATCATGGAGACTTGACTAATTTGTCTCTTCTCGTAATGACGGGTATCTTCATAGCTTAACCACTGTCACCTGCTGTGTCTGCTTTCTATTTAAATAATCAATTGCATACGGGCTAAAACATTCCCTATTTGAAATAATAGGTTTGGCTAACCAATTCAAGATAAGATTGCAAAATTGAAGGGATATGTTGAAAATTCAATACCCCTAAACTGTGGGTAGCACAGTGCAGGACACATGAAACCTGACCAGTAGTGTTTGGGTGTTGCATCTGATTTTAATGACCTTGGACAGTATTCTTGGCATTGCTTGCTTAAGAAGCAAGCAGGTGCACAAAGAGTGTCAACAGAAATTACTTCATTTGAGAGGTTGTCTCAAACAATTGATGCCAAGATATGAACAGATGCTATCTGAAAGTGACCACTTAATTTAAAAAGAGCCATTATGGCTGTTCTAATACAAATGCTCTCTATATTGCTGGACTCCCCGTTGTTAACAAAGGTTAACCATCTTATAAGATTCGATCAATAGCAAAAATTGGATCTGAATAAAGCATTATTCTGTCACACATACTTATTGGTTCCAATTAAAAATGATATAGCAGTATTGAAATTTGGTCAAATTTGAAAATGGAATCATTTTCTATCAATCTTATGATACTTATGTTCATGATACAAATTAATGAAACCATTTTATCCATCTACTTTATAAATGAAAAGAAACTTACTATTGGACAATTTTTTGTGGTCAAGTGATTCTGTGAGAAGATTTGTTTAAACAACCCACTGACCCTATTTCCAAATTATCCCCCCTTGAATAAGAATAACTGAGAATGGCCCTGTGCTTCTGGTAAAAGAGTAAATAAATAAAATGTGACAACAAAGACAACAAATTTTTATGAGAAATGACTAACAAGAGGTCCATGGGCTACACTGCTCACCTGAGCACTTTGCACATGGAGAAGAGCAGAAGTTTNATAAAATGTGACAACAAAGACAACAAATTTTGATCAGAAATGACTAAAAGGAAGTCCATGGGCTACACTGTTCACCTGAGCACTTTGCACATAGAGAAGAGCGGAAAGCTTTCATATTTATTTCACTTTCTGGCCCAGTGGTTCTTGAGAAGATTTTTAAATGACCCCACCCTATTTTTGCATTTTCGTGATTATCTCCCCTTTGATATGGGCCCGCGCCTTGAATCCCTTCATCCAAGGATGATTTGTACCAAGTTAGGTTGAATTTGGCCCAGTGGTTCTTGAAGAGTTGTCGAAAATGTGAAAAGTTAACAGGGACAACAGGCGATCAGAAAAGCTCACGTCTGGTGGAAGGCTCTGGCGAGCTAAAAGTGCTTGCAAATGCTTCCATTTATGGCATTCATTATAGCTCAGTCATTTCAAAGAGCATCCTTGTGCATCTTGTATCGTGAAATTCTACATTCTTAAATTACCAGTATAGGAATGGCCGATTATGAAAGAAGAATGTTGTCTTTAATAGGAAGATAAATGTTTGCAATTATCGTCTAATGAAAGAGGAGAGAAATGTTAATCATTGACATTTATATGTACAAATACCGAATTCTGAATATTGGGTTTCAGACCGTGCAGCTCCTCTGTACCTTCTAATGATTACCCGATGCAATAGATTCCACTGAAATTCATCATTACATCAGCCTGCAAGTCAAATGTATTTTCAAATTGATTGATTTGGCAATTATACCACAAAAATTATAGAGGATTCAATTTCTTCTGATGCATCTCTATCCCCCATTTCTCAACACATGTATTTATTAAATCAATTTAAAATGTGGCTTGAAAATCAGCTGATATTTTTACTCTACCAACACTTTATAAATAAGTGTATCACTGTATAGCAGACACATTTCTAATCCGTCACATATTCTTACCGCAGCCATGGTAGCTCAGTGGTAGAGCGTTAAATTCACTTCATAATTGGTAGGTCATGAGTTCGAGCCCCACTCATGCCATATCCATATCAAACCCAAGATATAAACACAGGTAGTGACTGCTTCTATCCCAAATTCTCAGCATTTAGAAGCAAGAATCACACTAGTCTCTCAGATATAACTTTAAAACGAAAGTTCTGTGTGGTGGAGGGCATTGGCACATCAAAGAACCCTCACTGCTACAGCCCTGAGAACAATAAGCAAAGGTGGTACTTCACCTACAACTAGTGACATCTCAGTACGAGTGAAAAATTCTCGACGGGACGTACTAAAACAATCAAATAATCAATCATAAAAACAATCTAACATTCTTAGTACAAGAGGTTTTGGACCTTTCCTGACAGTTTCATTCAAAACTCACTTAGAATACAGGCAATGAAATGCAGAATATGTTACGCCAATTTGACATGCTAACATACATGTACTTAATATTTGGTTCAAAATTAAAATTGGACACGGAACGTTTTGAAAAATTTAAATTATTAACTCACGACAACCAGCAACTGACAGATACAGACCAAATTACATCACACTATCAGATGTATATTGTATAACATCAGTTCCAATTTTTCCAAATCTCATTTAAATTTCGCACTTTTTGGGATAAAAATGGGATCTAGCAATACAGAATAGGATAACTGATATTGATGCTAAGTTATCATTATAGTAATTGATCGACACATTTATTTCTGATCAATAATATAAATGATCATCTCGACATACATGGGCATTCATAAAATTTTTAATTATTTGTTTGAAGTTATAGCCATTACTGTCACAGTCTGAATGTCCAAGAGATATAAACCAAGAAATAACAATTAAACGTGGCCCTATAACTTCAGCGAATGGTATCTTTAATGAGAAGTCTGCATCGTTAATCCCTGAATTGTCAAGGTGATCTATTGGAAATCACTGAGAAAAGTATACGATGATAGTCGTACTATTCCATCAATGCATGGAATGTTCCTGACTGATGGGGAATTCTCCCCAAGCTGCTGATAGGGCAACATTTAACCCCTAATCTTAATTACTGCAATCATTTGCAAAGGCTAAGTATGATTTCCTGCTCAAAGAAAAATTCGGTGAAGATAAAAATTCATTTCATATACCTTGACCTCCAACCTAGTAGTAATTGTTTCTTATATTCTTTCAATTTGAAAATACAGACTGTGTCAGCGACAGCCATTTGTAGATATAAGAAATGAATCTTATATTTTTTCGGGTGTGACAGGTATCACCGAATTTTAGATGGTAAAACCATCAATGCGCGAAGCGCATTGATGAAAAAGTTTGACCGTCTAAAATCTCGGTGATGACCTGCATATCACCCGAAAAAATATAAGATTTATTTCTTATTCATTTAATTTTATACTTACAACAACAAAACAATGTCCTTAGACTTTAGTTGTTGTCAGGACGTGATCGAAAAATCACCTAATCTTAAAGGGTGTTGTTCAGGTACGTGATCGAAAAATCACCTAATTCTATAAAGGGTGTTTAACGAATGATGAAATCTGGCGCTAGGTGATCACGTGAAATAAAATTAAATGATTTTACAATGAAAACACTGCTGCATTAATTTCTGTAAATTCAACTTGTGCATAAAACATTCTTTGAAAAATATTAATAGTGATATTCCTCCAATCTTATATTTGAAGATACCTCAAATTCAAACATTACCGGTATAATAAATTCGGTTATTGATGAACTTTTTGAAACTGGATTTATCCAAAAAATAAAATTTAAAAATAGATCTTTCTTTTTCACTTTAACATGATTATTTCAAAAATAGAATATAATCATTCAAAGACTCGGTGACGACCTTGACCTAAAATGTGATTCTGAAACTGCTCAGTCTCACCATGAATGCTGAATATTTCTGTGAAAGTATGGATAATTGTTTCACAAAGTGATCACTAAATGTGTTGTCTAGTGCTTCGTAGTAAATGAAACAAATTAACAAAAAGCCGCAGAAATGAAACCCACAAAGAATGAGAGATCAGCCTCAGAATATTTTTGGCACTCCCTTTCTAATAAAATTCTATTTCTATAATTAAATCATCATGAAAGTTTGATGATTCTTTTGAAAAAGGAAACACTCTATTTTTTCTACAAAAACAACTCTTAAAAATACAGACACATGATATGGCTAATTCTTTTTAGTTCCTTGGCACATAAACTATTCATTTAATCAGAGAGGGGGTTATCAAACAAGAGCAACATTTCAGGCAAGGGAAAACAATGTGGTTAATATAAAACCTAAGGTTCTTCATTACATCATGGGTCTTTGAAAATTATCTAAGTGTGAGAAGATATTTGAACTTTTAATGATAGGTAAGCATCTGGAAAGGAATTTATCTGCCTTGGAACAAAAGCATGCATGTAATTTTGGCCACAGTATCAAAGAATTATGAAAATAACCAGTAGCAAATGTGCATCTGGCAGGGTGCAGTTTTACATTGAAGGCAGAGTACATGCG
>CAJDSM010027958.1:0-27394 GCA_903981925.1 Ostrea lurida
CTAGACCCCCCTCCTCTGGATCCCCCACTGTATTGTATGTATATAAACAAATAACAAACTTATAACAGAGAAAATTAATTCTCTCTTCGAGCACAGGCTGCAATGACGTGACTATTTATTATGTCCCCACATGAATGTGGACTGTCAAAGCAGTGGAGATGAAATTTAAATGTTATGATTCGATTTGTGCGGATTTATGAAATACAATTTTTAAAAAATTTTACATTTTGACTTTCGTTGCTCGATCTGTAACACTGATTTACATGTATCAGTGGAGCCTGATATTGGCGAAATGAACACAGAAAGAAGGGGCACCCCCATTGAACGTAGACTGAAATGTTGTTACCGATTACTTACCCCCCCCCCCCTTATACATTCGTGCATCCTCTTCAAAACAGGCCAAAATAATGTTACGTTAATTCGACATGCCCGAAGATACAATTACTGGATTTGTCACAAATATATCAACCATTTTATAGCAGATAAAATTTAATAGTATACTAGTACATGGCGATTACCACTGACCCACCCCCGAACGCAGACTGCAATGCCGCGACATATTTATTACGTCCCCCACATCAGTAACGGATCCAGAATTTGTCGAAGGGGGGGGGGAGGCGTTGAAAGAGGGGCATTACTAAAAAGCTTAAGGTCTGTAGTGAAGCCCTGGGAAGCTCATGGGTATTAGGGCTTTTTAGAGTTAGAGATTGATTTAGCTATACTCTTATACATGTTAAGGTAAAGATAACGAACAGTGATCAATATCTCGTAAGTCCAAATACAGTGGCGGCTTTTAGAGGGGGGAAGGGGCCCAGGCCCCCTTTTGGTGACCAAACTCAATTATTATGTATATATGTAGCTAAATTAACCTCTAAGAGTAACTTTAAAAGCTCTAAAACCCGAGAGCTTCCGGGGGCTTTGCCCCCTGGGCACCCACTTTTGCTTCATTCTAGACCTTTAGCTTATTGGTTCCTTTTTCAATGGACCGCCCCCTCCCCCTTTCGATAAATCCTAGATCCGCCACTGAAATATAATACAAAAGCAAGTGTTATGCAAAATTGGACCCCTGGACACACCAGTGGTGGATCATGCCTAGGAGGAATAAGCATCCTCTGCTGACCGGTCATACAAATAAGTATGTCACAAGAAGGGGTGGGTGGCTAAATCCGTCATTACCGTTTCAGTCCACAATCATATACACGTATGTGTACATGCATGTGGACTGAAATGGTGATGATGAAAAATGTAGCACTAATAGTAATACCCTTCCGCTTTTCTCCAATTTTCTCATGAAAAAATAAGACGTGTGCTCGCCTTGTCATGCGGGGTTTTATATGTTGTTCATTTCAATATATGGGAGCGCTTTGAATCGTCGAAGAAAATCAACCTACCTGGATTCAAATTTTTCTTACATGCACACCTGGCATATATTTTAAAATTCAAACACAAAGTAGTGGGTGGGGTGGGGGTGGGGGTGCCGGCTTCCACAATTAATGAAACTGAGATTTAGGGGAACATTTTACTCATTTCATCTTTTCTATTATTTGTATCGCCCCTTTTTGTCTCCGCTGTTCATTGTCTCATTACAATCACTTCGCAAAACTCAAATGTCTCTGTGAGGATTCGGGTTAATATAGGTCGTACTTTTCCCGTAAGAAGCGACTAAATGGGGCTGCCCTTCAGGGATATACCATAAAAAACTGATGTCCTGCATCACAGCAGGTGTGACATGATAAAGATCCCTCCTGCTCAAAAGCCATAAGCGCCAAGCAAAAGACTTAAATTTTGCAGCTTTTCACTTGCAATGGTGACGTCTCCTAGGAGTGAAAGATTCTCGAAAGGGACATTAAACAATATACAAATCTTTAGATTGTACATAATTTAGAAGTTTGTCCCCCCCCCCCACACACACTTTCTGTGATTTTTAAGAGTTTTCCCCCCCCCCCCCCACACACACATTCAGTTGTTATATTATCCTTTTGTCACAAGTTTTAGAAGGCCCCCCCCCCCAACTTTCGGTGATTTTTTGTTTTTAGAAGTTTACCCCCCCCCTATTCAGTGTTGTATTATCTTTTTTTTAATTTTTTTTTTTTTTTTTGCTTGTCACATTTGTTTAGATGTTTGCCTCCCCCCCCCCCCTCTTCGCAGCCAAGGGTATCGATCCGCTCCGCTTCTCAACAAGAAGAGAACGGAGCGATCGTAAACCCTTGGCTAATATAAACTCCCCCGCCCCCCTTCTTCGAAGACAAATCCTACGCCTCTGCCTGGTCCTATTAGAAGGATATTTTCCAAATTATTATGATGTTATTCAACGGATGGCTTACATAGTTTTTTATTCGAGTTATTTTGCAATATCAGAATGGATGGAGGGTATTTTATTTGTGTAGTAATCTGGCAAAGCAGTTAGTTTGTATAGCCTTAATGTTCAAAAACAACACTCACTTGCATCAGTTGCACAAAAATGGAATAGAACTATTAAACAAACAGCATGATAGTTCGCTTCAGCGAGCGTGCAATGTTTTCATAACATTACTCCACCGACTGGCCATTTAGTCTCAATAGAACGAATACTGTTTTGCATAACAAACTCAATCCGATTGGGTTAGTGCTACCGGCGACATTGTCGGATAGTGCGTGTATGCAAAGCAGTATTCATTCTATTGAGACCAAATGACCAGTCGGTGAGTAATGTTATGAAACATTGCATGCTCACTGAAGCGAACTATCATGCTGGTTTGTTTAATAATTCTAATTTACATCTAACTATTATTGAAAAGCATTTATGGTCAATAATCAAATTACACATTCGGATATGGTTTAAAAAGTGAGTAATCTAATAACAGAAGATTGTTAAGGTGGGAGATAGAAGACAAGGGGCGGGAGAAAGGAGAGAGGCGGGAGAAGAGAGGGGGCGGGAGAAGGAGAGAGGGGGCGGGAGAAGGGGAGGGGGGCGGAGAAAGAAGGACCCCCTCCACCCCCTCCTAAATATACCGGGGGGGGGTTGTATATGACTATATATACGATACGGTATATTCTGACAAAAGGGTTGTATTTTCAGCTAAATTGTCTAAACTGGGGATATTTTTTACGCGTTGCCTTGGAAGGGGTCACTCAGATTTTACTATGATATCCAGAACGGGGTTCAACCTATGATTGCGTTGGATAAAAAACCGCAATTTTTATACGTGTGCATGCAAACAAATTTCTTGTAGAGTGGTATAAATACAGCACAAAACATTTTCCGTCGGTCCGTCCACCCCGGTGGTTTTAATACCGAATACACGTTTTTAACATTTGCACAGTTCAATGTAGTTGTTTAGTATAATATTAAATCCATGTTTAGCAAAATCTACGAACTATTTTTGTGAGAAATTACAGTTTTATAGTACACTATTTGCCATCCCTATGCGTGGTGAGTATCACTTGTATATGTTCATTTTAGGTTTTGCGTCAAGGTACATTGTATACTAGAAATATGTATATTTCCACATTAAAGCAATACTCAGAACGAAAACTTTATTCTTCAGTGTTATTTGAAATTCAGGAGCTTCTGAGCTTCCCCATGGACCCTTAGCCGTAATCACGCCTCTCGTTCATAAAATCCTGGCCTAGGTATTGAAATGTTAAGTAACTCCTTATGCCCTTGAGTTTGGAATTTCTCGTATTGTCTACTGCTGTTAAGATCCATCCAATCATTTTAATATACCATAGACAATTAATGGAGAGAACTCGGCATAAAAAATGTCACACCCTGACACTTTACTATAAAATATACATGCTCAAGTCAGGAACCGTTACATTAGTGCAATTCTCTATTATTTTATGTTTTTAAGCCAAAAAAGGTCCAAAAAAAATTTCGCCTTGTTTCGCTCGGCGAAATATTTTATTCTACGCCCCCCCCCCTTTCAAATATCCTGGACACGCCCTGGACCTAGGGGTTTTGGTATTAGGGTGGCCAATGTGGTCATTGATGAAATGTGTGTTAACAATTGAACATTTTTTCTTCTTCCTCTTGATTACTATGTTTCCAATTCTTTTCAAATTTGGTATGAAGCATCTTTGGGACAAGGGGGACAGGAATTGTAAATTTCAGAACTCTTGAAACCCAGGAGCCTTAGGGGTGGGGCAAAAAGTGACACATTTTAAACATGTCTAAGGAAAACTAAATGCGTAGTGATGTAGAGCAGGTGACTACCAACATTGTAGATTTGGTGATCCCCGGGGTAGGGGTTCTGATCCCAGGGCGGGGCCAAACTTGGTACATAGTGTTTATATATAAGCATATGAAAAACATCTACTTTGATGCTATTAATATTAATTTAAAACTAAATGGATATTTGGAATGAGCAGGATCAGCCTTTTGTCACAATTATACCCCGGCAACAAAGTTGGGAGGGGGTGTACGTTATACTAAAATCGGGTTGCCTCTCCGTCCGTCTGTAGATGCAATGGTTTGGAGGCTCTAAAGTGTTATCCTTTCCCTATAGAGTCACCATATGATACATATCGTCTACTCATGGGACTTAAACGTTCCCTATCGAATTTGGGGACCAAAGGTCAAGCGCACCGGACATCAAAGTACAATATGGTTTTCCAGTTTCGAGAGCATCATCCATTCTATTTAGAATCACCATATCATACATTTGGACTACCCATGGGACGAAGATGTTCCCTATGTAATTTGGCGCCAAGCACACTGGACATCGAAGTAGCAATTTCCGGGCTGTAAAGCATTATTCTTTCTACGTAGAGTCACCATATCATACATATTGACTACTCAAGGGGCGAAGATGTTCCTTATTGACTTTGGGGTCAAACAAGTGCACTGGACATCGAAGTAGCAATATGGTTTCTGGGTCTAGAGCATTCTTCTTTCTACCTAGAGTCACTATATCATACTTATGGACTACCCATGGGATGAAGATGTTCCCTTTGGTATTGAATTTGGGGTCAAAAGGTCAAAGGTCAAGCACACTGGACATTAAAATAGCAATATGGTTTCCATCTAAAATTCATATTTTGAAAGATAACATGAGAACAATAGATTCTATATTCAGCAAAATATGAGACGCCATGTGACTCCTATATGGGCAATGATACTCAGGTGACCGTTAAGGCCTGTGGGCCTCTTGTTTAACATACATAGTGCATAGGGGTGTTCTGAAAATCTCAGCGGCACGTCTGTACCCAAAAGTATAGGTTGAGACCCCCTGGTCTTTTTGGTACTCAGTGGGTGGACCGTTCATTATGCAGAAAAAATATATTTTATCTTTCTAGGTCTTACTATTAGCAATTTTGTTCGTATTGTTTTGAAGAACTTTACTTCATATGACTAATCATAATGATCGCTTTCTTCATTTCAGAAAGACATACAGATAGTGAAAACGTGAAACGATCATGATCAGCATATCTGTAAACACGAAAACTGTGTTGGCGGGAGTTAGTATAGGTCTCGTGGTGTTTTACGTCATTAAACGAAGGCGATATCGTCTGCCACCAGGACCACGATGCATACCACTAATAGGAAATTATTCAGGTGACTTTCAAAACTGTTTGCAGAAATCCCACAGAGAGATTCTTTATATAAAGATAATCTCAAAGTGTACATTCAGACAAATGTCATGAAAGGTGCTCATTGATTCCCTCTTAGGTCACGTGAGTAAACTCAGCTGACCCATTGCAATTGGCCTTCATCCGTCGTCATTTTTAACCACTTCATTAAAAATAACTACCTAATCAATTCTTTTCAAATTTGGTATGAAGAATGTTTAAGACAAGGGGGACATGAATTGTAAATCACAGGACTCTTACACCTCCAGGGCTTTAGAGGCGGGACAAAAAGTGGCAAATTTTCAAAAATCTCCTTCTCTACAACCGTACATGTGTACGAAAAACTAAATGCATAGTGGTGTACATAGAGAAAGAGGGCCTCTATCCAAATTGTAAATTTGGTGATCCCTGGGGTAAGGGTCCCTATCGAATTTGGGGTCAAAAGTTCAAACACACTGGACATTAAAGTAGCAAAATGGTTTCCATTTAAAATTCATATTTTAAAAGATGATAACGATTCCATATTAAGGCTTAAATGCAAAATATGAGACGTCATACCGGTATATGGGCTATGATACTGTGGGCCACTTATGTTGATTGTCTTCACTAAATGTATAGATCTGTAATTTTGCCAACTTGAAAAACCAAATCATTTGGTACAGTCAATTCAAACAAAATCCATTAGAAGGCTAATGGAATGGAGGATGAACTCACTCAGGGTAAGGAAAGTTAGAGCTCGCACTTTTACAAGAAGATAGACAAGACTTAGGAAGGGAAATAGAAACAATCTATCAAGACGAAAGATATGCTAGTTATGAATAACATTGTAGTAAAAATTCGTGCAAAATTATACATGTGAAAAAGCAAAGATAACGAACAGTGATCAATGTCGTAATACAAGAGTTGGGCAAACACAGTCTATATTTCTTCCCAATATTTCTGCAGTAACAATTCTTTCCCCATAAAATAAACATAACATTTGAAGTTATAAACTGCAATTGAGAAAATTGTATATAATAATCACTTTCGTTTTATTTTCAGTGTATACCTCGCTTGAAATGCACAAGAAATTGGCAGAACTCTCCAAGATATATGGTCCAGTAGTAAGCCTGTCTTTTGGTTAGTTTGGGCTTATTTCCTGAAGTTTATTGCAGCTGTTTAAGGAATTTAGAATTGTCTGTTACATGTAATGTATGTAATTATATAGACTCTAAGAGGTGAAGCGATGGTATTGATGGTACTTCCGCTATTAAATGTATGTGTGTGTAATTGATAGTGACGGTACTTCCGCTATTAAATTTGATTGTGACGGTACTTCCGCTGTTACATAGATGTATGTGTAATTGCTTTTAGATGTACTTCCACTATTACATATATACTTATATGTAATCGTGTAAAGGTGAAGCAATACTGAAGGCACTTCTGTTATTAAATGGAAATCGCGATACCGGAGTCCTGATGTTATGTTCAATAGGTGAAGATAACTAAAAGTATCAAAATCCTATACGAAATACAAATTAAAAGTTGGGAGTATCGGCGGGAGCCCTATGGTAATCAACTTGTGGACCCGTCAATCCGTCCGTCCGTCACAAACAGTTTTCGCGCGATAACTCAAAAGGACATGCACCAATTAATATGAAACTTTGAAAGGGCAGTGCAGATATCCATTGGGGTCAGCTTCCTTTCGATTTTTGAAATTTTCTGATTTTACGTTTCAGAGATATTGAACTTTTTTTTTTTAATGAAAAGGGTTGTTTTTTAGTTTTCGCACAATAACTGAAAAACGCTTTCACTGATCAGATTGAAACATAAAGAAATTTAGTGTATATTTCCACAGAGGCAAGATCTCTTTCGATTTTTAAAAAATTCTGATTTTCCGTTTCCGAGTTATTAAAAAAGGGGGATTAACTCAAATGTTTGCAGAAACTTATATGAAGGTTTTGGAGTATCAAAATTCTTTTCCCCTCACAATAGGATATAGCATCATTGCTGTGAGTCCATGCAACTCTCTCTCTCTCTCTCTCTCTCTCTCTCTCTCTCTCTCTCTCTCTCTCTCTCTCTCTCTCTCTCTCTCTCTCTCTCTCTCTGTGTGTGTGTGTGTGTGTTAATATGTAGCAATAATTACACAAGTAAATCTTTTACCTCTTTGAAAACCAAAAATACAGGTCCCCAAACCTGGGTCATTTTAAACAATGTCGATGTGGTACTGGAAGCAATGGTGAAGAAGAAGGCGGACTTCGCTGGAAGACCACACTTCCCATCTGGTAAATAAATCTGTTGTGTTCTTGTTAAGGTAATTGTATAAAAGATTTCAATGCATGAGAATAAAAATGACTTTTTTTTACTTTGACATATTTTGATTGATAATCCAGGTGATTTGTTCACGGAGGGAGGAAAAGACATTGTATTTAGCACTTATTCACCCACTTGGAAATTTCACAGGAAAATAGCAGGCAAAGCACTGAGGTACTGCAACTTAACAATGGTAACAGCATGTTCTTAGAAAGAAACACTTGTAGAAACAATCTGCTGAAGTTATTTCATATATGCTACATCAAACGACAATATATGATTTATGTTAAAAGTAAGGTAAGAAAAGACAGAGATATACATGTATCTACTTCATGTAATTCAGAGAAAATAGAATTCATGTGCATGCCATTTGTCTAACATACCACAGGAGTCGGTAATTTTCTCAATAAAATAAAAATGTATGAGCACTGGGCGTGCCTCTACCACTGAAGCTCAGTAGAGTCACCCCCCACTTCTCATACATTTTTATTTTATTGATAAAATTGCTGACTGCTGTGAACATACATAACTGATTACCAAATGTACACTAGTATTTGTTGGTATCTATCTTTCTTTCTTTTTATCTATCATCTATCTATCTGTCTTTCTTTCTTTCTAAGATGGTTTATGTACAGCATTGTAAAGGTGTGTTGGAAAAGTGAATTCTTTTGGACCATCATGCTTTCAGTAATTTTACTTCCATTTTAGGCATTACCTACAGGGGGATCTACTTGAAAACATGATACGAGACAACATGAACAAATTTTTGAATAAAATGGCGCAGGAGAAAGACCCATTCAGCTTCAAAGATTACGTGGATCTGATGGTGTTCCATCAACTCTACACCATTTGTTTTGGTGAGAAGTAAGTATGGTCTTCTTATTCTGATTTGATAAGCCATGAAAGTTTTCTTATTCGTGATTTGATAAGCCATGAAATTGAGAATCTTAGACAACAATAATAAGTGATCGTCTATAATCCTATATGAATGAATAATTCAAGTTTCACACATATTCTCTCTTAAACCTATTTAGGAGAGCAATAGATGACCAAGAGGTGAAAACACTTCTGCAAATAGATGAAGAATTGCTTGTAGAATTCGGATCGGGAACACTGGAGGATATGTTTCCATACTTCAAGGACATTTTTCCAACAGCAAAATGGACGAAACTGGTGCATAAAATCGACAAACTTTTTACTATACTCCGCGCGAAATTCAAAAACCACGTAGACACTTTCGAACCAGGTTAGAGTTTTTCATTTTTTTTTAAGTCACTCTTCAAATAATTTTTTGATGGAGATCATTTCTAAAAGATGAAACTGACATATAATCCTATTTATCAAAGGGTAAACAATAGGTAGATGACTCTTTAGAAGAATATTTCTATGCATGGCGTTTTTCTTATTATGTAGGTGTGAACAGAGACTTTACAGACAGTTTACTGATCGCCAGACAGGAAGCAGAAAACGAGGGGGATGAAGCGGCGCTGGAGAAATTGGACGATATATATTTAATTCAGACCATCTCGGATATATTTTTCGGTATGAGATATTCTTTCTTTAAATGTTAATTTTGAGGTATTCGTAATCATAAATTCTTTTCGAAATCACTTGCATGTGATACGTTATTTCCAGGATAGGCACAACGAAGAGAAACGTTGTTTATTTTAATTACACAACATTCTGCTAACATCTATTAGTATTTTGTAAGGCGCGCTGCGCATGGATATAATGATGTTCTACTGCTAAGAAAAATCTAGGTATTTGGTTGGAGAATAAGCCGGAAATATGAGGCCATATATCCTGTCAATAATAGATGGAATACAAATGGCTTCGATGGATAGATCTATATACATAAACGCATCGTAAGATAAACATTATTGGGCTTTTTTCTTTTAAGAAAACACGTCCTTTATTTTCAGCAACTTCAGAAAGGACTTGTAAAATTACATTTATTTACTAGAAGTAATCTCGCAAGTCTAAAATCGAATACAAAAAACAGAGTTGGGCAATCACGGACCCCTGGACACACCAGAGATGGGATCAGGTGCCTAGGAGGAGGGAACATCCCCTGTCGACCGGTCACACCTGTCGTGAGCCCAATGACTGGACCAAAATTCTAACCTTCCTGAAATCATATTTAAACTGATAAAATTATAAAATAAAATTGGTCAAAGCATTCGCTCTATGCGATATTTGGACATTTCATAACAAAAATGGAGTGATTTTAAGCAAATTCTTGTATTTTATGATTTTCCATGATGTTTTGGGCTTTAGATCTTATATACACCTATGTAAAAGTCCGAAAATTTTTACAATCCTGATAAACTATCATACATAGACTATTATTTGTGCAGAAAATAATGTTTTAAAAATTCATGAACTAAACACGGTAGTTTAATCTCATTGATTTCTAGTGTTTCTCATTGCAAAACATGGATTTTGTCATTATATTATATGGGGGTGGGGTGTTCCCCACCTTCCATCCACTACTCACAAACCACTAAGCAGAATTCTATGAAACTTTTGGGGATTCTTTATTGCATGATGTCAGTGTGCTCCTCCAATTTTCAATTTTATCTGAATGATTGGGGGGGGGGGGGGTATCAGTGACTCGGTGAGCTTTGCTTACATTATATCTAGTTTTATCTTGTGATAATGTACAATGGTTATGCTGTGACCTTATGGAGCTAGGTTCGAACCACAGTATGGGGTCCATTTTTTAAAATGTGAAAATTAGTAGCTGAACAACAGCAGGTTCAAGATGGTTCAAATTAGCAATGTGGCCCCTGGGCCTCATTTCCTTTTCAATTTGCCTCAGAATATTGTCAATATTGTACAATACTTTCCTTGCAGCTGGAGTGGACTCCACCAGAATGACTATGGACTGGTTTGTATACTTCATGACCAAACATCCGGAAATACAGTCCAAATGCCAGGAGGAAATCGACAGGGTTGTTGGTGAGGATTACATTGCATACGTTTTGATAGGTTTTTGTGTTTTTGATGCAGTGAATCTATGTAAGTCATTAATGCATACGGAGATGCTTTCTTTATTAGGTTCAGACTTTCCGTCGATGAAGAACCGGAGCGATTTCGACTTTACAGAGGCGTGTCTGTTTGAGACAATGAGGCTGGGGAATGTTGCGGGATTGGGTGTCCCCCACATGACTATCTGTGATTCTCAAGTTGGTTAGTGGTACTTTATGAATTAAGTGTTTTGGTGAATTTAACGCATTTTACATACAATTTTTATACCCCAGCTAGCGGAAGTGGTTTTTAGCTCACCTGAACCGAAGGTTCAAGTGAGCTATTCTGACGCCCTTTTTCCGTCGCGTCTGTCCCGTCCTGTCGTCCGTCTGTCTGTTCCGTCTGTCTTCTGTCCGTCTTTCCGTGTAACTCTTTCACCTTTTCGACTTGCTTCTCAGAACCGTCTGGCCAAATTCCAACACAACTTGGTACCAATGCATCATCCTTGGGTGAAGGGGATTCAAAGTTTGTTCAGTGAGACCAGTGCCCCCTTCAAAGGGGAGATGAATCACGGACAAATGCAAAAATAGGGTGGTGTCGTGTTAAAAAAAAAATCTTCTTCCTCAAAGACACCTGGCCGGAAAGCTGAGAATTTATATGGAAACTTCCTGATATGGAGGAGATCTCAAGTTTGTTTCAAATCATGACCCCCGGGGTACGAGGGGCCACAATGGGGATCAAAGTTTACATATGATATATAGGGAAAATCTTTAAAAATCTTCTTCTCAAGAACCATCGGGCCAGGAAAGCTGAAATTTATATGGAAGCTTCCCTGATATAGAGGAGATTGAAGTTTGTTCAAATCATGACCCCCGGGGTACGATGGGGCCACAATAGGGGGTCAAAGTTTTACATATGATTATATAGGGAAAATCTTTAAAAATCTTCTTCTCAGAAGCCACTGGGCCAGGAAAGCTGAAATTTATATGGAAGCTTCCTGATATAGAGAAGATTCAAGTTGAACCAATCATGACCCCCGGGGGTACGATGGGGCCACTAGGGGGTCAAAGTTTAACATATGATTATATAGGGAAAAATCTTTAAAAATCTTCTTCTCAAGAACCACAGGGCCAGGAAAGCTGAATTTATATGGAATCTTCCTGATATAGAGGAAGATTCAAGTTGAACAAATCATGACCCCGGGGGTACGATGGGCGCACAATAGGGGGTCAAAGTTTTACATATGATATTATAGGGAAAACCTTTAAAATCTTCTTCTCAGAACCACTGGGCAGGAAAGCTGAAATTTAATAAAGCTTCTGATAATAGGGAGATTCAAGTTTGTTCAAATCAATGACCCCCGGGGTACGATGGGCACAAATAGGGGACAAAGTTTTACATATGATTATATAGGAAATCTTTAAAAATCTTCTTCTCAAAGAACTACTGGCCACGAAAGCTGACATTTATATGGAAGCTTTCTGATATAGAGGAGATTCAAGTTTGTTCAAATCATGCCCCCCCGGGGGTACGATGGGGCCAACAATAGGGGGTCAAAGTTTTGCATATGATTATTTAGGGAAAATCTTTAAAATCTTCCTCTCAAGAAACCAACTGGGCCGAGGAAAGCTGAGATTTATATGGAATCTTCCTGATATAGAGGAGAATTCAAGTTTGTTCAAATTATACACCCCGGGGTAACGATGGGGCCACAATAGGGGATCAAAGTTTTACATATGATTATATAGGGGAACTTTTAAAAAATCTTCTTCTCAAGAACCACTGGCCAGGAAGCTGAAATTTATATGGAAGCTTTCTGAATATGTGGAAGGATCCAAGTTTTGTTCAAATCATGACCCCCGGGGCTACGATGGGCCACAATAGGGGATCAAAGTTTATATAATGATATATAGGAAAAT
The DNA here is from genome assembly GCA_903981925.1 of Ostrea lurida. Lineage (NCBI taxonomy): Eukaryota > Metazoa > Mollusca > Bivalvia > Ostreida > Ostreidae > Ostrea > Ostrea lurida. Next base: position 12,732 of record CAJDSM010027958.1, read on the forward strand.
CTTTAAAAAATCTTCTTCTCAAGAACCAACTGGGCCATAAAAGCTGAAATTCATATGACAACTCCTGATATAAGGAGATTCAAGTTTGTTCAAATCATGACCCGGAGGTACGATGGGGCCGCCAATAGGGGATCAAAGTTTTACACATGATTATATAGGGGAAATCTTTAAAAATCTTCTTCTCAAGAACCACTGACCTAGGAAAGCTGAATTAATATACTGAAAGCTTATTGATAGTGGAAAATTCAAGTTTGTACAAATCATGACCCCAGGGTATGGTCGGGGCCACAATAGGGATCAAAAGTTTTACATTTCAATATCTATCAAAAATTTCTCAAGACCAAAAGACAACATTTATTTTAAAAGCTTCCTGATATAGGAGTGCGAGGACCAAGGCCATTCCAGGTGACGATGTGGCCATGGGCCTCTTGTTTTAGGTCACCTGAGTACTCAGGTGACGTATTATTTCTGCGATCTTGTCGGTTTTTTGGATGAAAATAACATAAACGATTCAGGAGAGCTATTTTTTATCTTCAAAGCAACCAAACGAAAAAACGGTATTAAATTTCACTCAAATATAACGTAATGCATGGATATAGAATGTATATATAAAGTGATTCTCAATAGGTAAGGGTTTGATTTTTCATATTGATTTGAAATATTTTTTTGAAATTTATTACAAATAATTCTGTTTCTGCTATTTTCCATGTCCGATTTTTGGGCGAGAGATAATTTGAGCGAGTGTTTATTTTTTTGTTAACTTTTCAAATTCAGACATATCTATAATATAGACGATCAAGTGAAGAACGAGGAAATATATTTCTCTCGAATTTAACTAGGTAGTGCATGCATATAGAATATAAAGGCAAAGATAACGTTTTAAGTTCCAAATGGAATACAAAACAAGAGAATTGGGCAAACACGGACCCCTGGACACACCATAGGTGGAATCAGCTGCCTAGGAGGAGTAAGCATCCCCTGTCGACCGTTCATACCCGCCGTGAGCCCATTATCTTGATCAGATAAACGAAGCAATCCGTAATCAAATCAACTTATATGAAAATGTATGAGAATGCTTGTAATTAACTGAGGACCTCATTCGTCTTTTTCAAGATGGTGTAATTTGAATTCAGTAACTTATACATTGATATTCAATATTGTGTCTATAATAGGTGGATACGACGTTCCTAAAGACACAACTGTTATGATTAATTACTGGGCACTCCACCACGACCCAAAGTATTGGAAGGACCCGGATACTTTCGATCCGTATCGGTACCTCGATGAAAATGGTAAAATGAAACCAATACGACCAGACAGCTGGCTACCTTTCTCCGCAGGCCGCCGAGTTTGTTTGGGCGAATCTGTCGCCAAACCGGAAATACTGTTGATGTGTGCAAATCTTCTTAAACGATTTGAAATTCGACTTCCGGATGGCGTCAAAGCCAACCCCGAGTACAAGATGATGGGATTCGGAATAGAGCTTCCGCCTGAGTACAAGATTGTCGTCACGGAGAGAGTGAGAAACTGAAACAACGGCATTAGCATTTATTATTGAATTCAGGAGTTAAGTCAGTTGTGTTCGAAACGTCTAGGGATAGCGGACATCGAACTATTAGGATTATTGTGGGACCACTTTTATTGTTTAAAACGTGAGTTGACTTTGAATTTAGTGATATACCTTTGACTGTGTGTTTAAATACTGTGAGCCACAAGTATGATTTCATTCAATTCTTTTGAAACACTCCATTTTAATTAATTCTCTTGAAACAATACAGTGTTCAGTATAGGTGTCATTAACCGTAGCCACTCTCATGGATACAGTTATGTTTAGATATGTAAGGATACTAGTATTCCTTTTGTAGAGTATTTGTAATGCAATAAAAGTTATGTTTTTATGACATAATTAGTTTTGTCTTAATTTTTTTAATCTATTTGCATTCAATATCAGACTGCTCAATAACATCGAATGATCAAAGTTACAATATAAAATGGCGAAGTAACAAAGTAATCATAGTCCCAAAAGTGTTGGGCAACACGGACCTTCGACAAAAGCGAAGGCAAGAATGTGCCATGGAGGAGTAAGCATCTTCTGCTGACCGGTCACACCTGCCGTGAGCCCGTTGTTGAAACAAAGTTAACGGGGTTACCCGTCGTCAAATCTAGTACGAAAATGACAGTCTAACAAAGGGTATGAAACAAATCAGTCAACATATGACTTTAAGTAGTGATAATTTGTAATCGCAAACAAGGTCATTATAGCGACCGTAGAATTTGAGAAATGATGACTTTAAACGAGATTCGTTACCCTGCAACATCAACTTTTTGGTTAGTAGTTGGCCTCGCTTTAAAAAATCATCATATGCATGGCATGCTCTTGCTATCGAATCAACTGAGAGACATACACACCATAAGCAGGCGATAGTGGTACATTACTACATAGAAAAGGAAAGTTGACGATTGCAAAGTCAAAGTCATTACGTTTATCATATAATGTAGTTGTCAGTCTGCCATTAGAATCAAATATAAGTAAAATATTCAAATACGAAGCACATCTGTCAGATTCTGTGGTGTCCTTTATTTCGAGTTCGTCAGGGTATATCAAATGGACATAATTGTGAAAATTATGATTGTTAATTGATAAGACATCGTCTATATACCTATAAGTAAAGTTGAAGGATACGGCAAGTTTTTGTTTTTATCCGTAACAGTTTTGAACAAATTCTGCTTCGTATGAATATGAAAATAAGTCTGCCAATAAGGGGCGCAATTAGTGCCCATAGGAATACCAACAGATTGTTGGAAGACATGGTCTCCTAAGACTACATAAATAGTATCTATAAGAAACCCAAGCATGCTCTTAATATATACTTCAGAGTACTTGTGTGAGCAATCAGAGTGGTTTCGACAAAATACGTATCTTGTTTCCCAACGACCAGAAGCTTGTATTTTCGGGTGCCGTTTTTGTTCAAAAAGCAATATATCAATTATCTGAAAAAGCCTAGATTTTAATTTATCGTGAGAATAATTGATAAATGGGAAAAAACATACGTTTTGATCAGTCAATTTTAGAAAAATCTCGTAACTTGAAGTTTTCATAATCTTAGATGAGATGACTGCACAGCAAATAAATATGCTGTACTTATTTAAAAACTGCGGTTGATATTTTACGTAATTATTATGTAGTGCCTTTCCTTTCTCTCCGCGCTATCAAACAAGTTGATCCCGTGGGGTTCCGGGTTAGAATAGTCCTCGGTACCTTTGCTTGTCGTATGAGGCAACTAAATGGGGCGTCCTCCGGATAAGACCGCAAAAACCGAGGTCCCGTGTCACAGCAGGTGTGGCACGATAAAGATCCCTCCCTGCTCAAAGACCATAAGCGCCGAGCACAGGCCTAAAGAATCTGGGCGCACAAGGCGGGGCAAATCCCCGCTCTGGGACACAGGATATCTAAAATTTCAAAATGAAAAAAAATCGGTTCTATTATGAAAAATGAGAAGTCGGTGATCTCAACTACACCAAATTAGATTCTTCTATCTAAATTAATTGAGGTTTGATTAATAATGGGTGTAAACATAGCTCATACGCAGTTTTGATGAAAAATAGGTGTAAAATAGCCATTAAACATTGAGTTTTGAATATGAGTGGGTCAAGTCTCCATTCTAAAGAAAGGCCGGTTTAAATGATAGTGTAACCTCTGTATATCCTATTTCATTCAATCCCTTCAGAATTAATAGATGATGATGAAAATATAATATTACAACAACTGACAGTGTTTTTGTAGTATGCATACGTACAGGTGCATTGCATTTGCATTCTCCAAAGAGAGGTAACTCAGAATTCAAGTATGAATAATTGTTCAAATTACATTCTTCCTCAACTGTTATCTTTTCCAAAACACAGGAAATATGGTCTGATTTTTTTCTCAAAGAACATATAAAGGTACTATGATTTTATACTATGAATAGTTGTATAAAATATATACAGATAACGAACGTTTCGTATGACTTAAAGCATTTACTTTCCTTTTTGAAGTCAACCTCCGAATTCTATGAATCACGGTAGCGAAGTGGTTAGCGTGTATGTTTTTTGCGTTGTACTGATCTGAGGAGTGTGTTCGAATCCTGCAAAATCCTTTTTAAATTTTATTTTATTTAACAATAAAATAACATTCATATTTTTTTTTTTTCAATTATAAAGGCGGCGGTCAATGATTTTGTAGAATTTTTTTCATCAGATGTACATGCAAGTCGAAAATAGGGCTAGAATAAACCAAAACAAGAATGCCAGTCCCAATCGTGTGATTGTGTGTTTTGTGTAAAAAGCAGTTAAAGGGCAAAACGTAAGTTAAGTACGGCATTGCAGTAGAAAAATGCTCAATAATTTGTGAAAACTGTTGAATATCAGAATATACAGAGCGGTTCGAAGAAAGTCATTAGTAGAGCTTTCTATCATTTCGGGAAGTAACGGGACATGTGTAGTCTGTTGTCACAAAAATCTTCATTCCTCCATTCAAGTGAATAAGAATTATTCAGTATGTCAATACGTCACTATTGCCGGTGAAAGGCTGCAAAGAAACAGGGCGCACAAGGTAATACCAATCCCCCGATTGCTATACCTGGACTTTTAAAAAGGAACGACAACTGAAAATTAACGAAAGATAACCCAAGTGTATGTGATACAGTCAGTCACTAAATTATATCTTGACAAGAGCGTGTGTTTGATGATAAAGTATTCGAGGATACATATGAGGTATTTGTCATTCAATCTTCGTGATATGAAAAATAATTCTTATTCACTTGAATGGAGGAATGAAGATTTTTGTGACAACAGACCTACACATGTCCCGTTACTTCCCGAAAATTGATAAAGCTCTACTAATGACTTTCTTTCGAACCGCTCTGTATATTCTGATATTCAACAGTTTTCACAAATTATTGAGCATTTTTCTACTGCAATGCCGTACTTAACTTACGTTTTGCCCTTTAACTGCTTTTTACACAAAACACACAATCACACGATTGGGGACTGGCATTCTTGTTTTGGTTTATTCTAGCCCTATTTTCGACTTGCATGTACATCTGATGAAAAAAATTCTACAAAATCATTGACCGCCGCCTTTATAATTGAAAAAAAAAAAAATATGAATGTTATTTATTGTTAAATAAAATAAAATTTAAAAAGGATTTTGCAGGATTCGAACACACTCCTCAGATCAGTACAACGCAAAAAACATACACGCTAACCACTTCGCTACCGTGATTCATAGAATTCGGAGGTTGACTTCATAAAGGAAAGTAAATGCTTTAAGTCATACGAAACGTTCGTTATCTGTATATATTTTATACAACTATTCATAGTATAAAATCATAGTACCTTTATATGTTCTTTGAGAAAAAAATCAGACCATATTTCCTGTGTTTTGGAAAAGATAACAGTTGAGGAAGAATGTAATTTGAACAATTATTCATACTTGAATTCTGAGTTACCTCTCTTTGGAGAATGCAAATGCAATGCACCTGTACGTATGGCATACAAAAACACTGTCAGTTGTTGTATTAATTATATTTTCATCATCATCTATTAATTCTGAAGGGATTGAATGAAATAGATATACAGAGGTTACACTATCATTTAAACCGGCCTTTCTTTAGAATGGAGACTTGACCCACTCATATTCAAAACTCAATGTTAATGGCTATTTTACACCTATTTTTCATCAAACTGCGTATGAGCTATGTTTAACACCCATTATTAATCAAACCTCAATTAATTTAGATAGAAGAATCTAATTTGTGTATTGAGATCACGACTTCTCATTTTTCATAATAGAACCGATTTTTTTTCATTTTGAAATTTTAGATTCCTGTGTCCCAGAGCGGGGATTTGCCCCGCCTTGTGCGCCCAGTTCTTTAGGCCTGTGCTCGGCGCTTATGGTCTTTGAGCAGGGAGGGGATCTTTATCGTGCCACACCTGCTGTGACACGGGACTCGGGTTTTGCGGTCTTATCCGGAGACCGCCCCATTTAGTTGCCTCATACGACAAGCAAAGGGGTACGCGAGGACCTATTCTAACCCGGAACCCCACGGGCATCACTTGTTTTGATAAGCGCGGAGAGAAAGGAAAGGCACTACTACATAATTACGTAAAATATCAACCCAGTTTAAAAGTACACGTACTATTTATATGACTGTGCAGTCATCAGTCTAAGATTATATATGAAAACTTCAAGTTACGAGAGTTTTTCCTAAAAGTGTGAACTCGATCAAAAGCTGTAATAAAATTGTTTATACCACCATGTATACAATTATTCCTCACGATTACAATTTATCTCTAGTGACTTTTTTCAGAGATAAATTGATAATTCTATATAATTAAACGGCCACGAATACAAGCTTCTGGTCGTTGGGGAAACAAGATACTACGTATTTGTCACAGAAACCACTCTGAGATTGCTCACACACAGTTACTCTGAAGTTAGTATATTAAGAGCATGCTTGGGTTCTTTTTTATAGATACTATTTATGTAGTCTAGGAGACCATGTCTTCCAACAATCTGTTGGTTATTCCTTGGGCACTAATTGCGCCCCCTTATTGAGACTTATTTTCATATTCATACGAGAGAATTTGTTCAAAAACTGTTACGGGATAAAAACAAAAACTTGCCGTATCCTTCAACTTTACTTTACTTATACGGATAGACGATGTCTTATCAATTAACAATCATAATTTTCACAATTATGTCCATTTGATATACCCTGACGAACTCGAAATAAAGGACCACAGAATCTGACAGATGTGCTTCGTATTTGAATATTTTACTTTATATTGATTCTAATGGCAGACTTGACAACTACATTATATGATAAACGTAATGACTTTGACTTTGCAATCGCAACTTTCCTTTTCTATGTAGTAATGTACCACTATCGCCTGCTTATGGTGTGTATGTCTCTCAGTTGATTCGATACGCAAGAGCATGCCATGCATATGATGATTTTTTTAAAGCGAGGCAACTACTAACCAAAAAGTTGTGTTGCAGGGTAACGAATCTCGTTTAAAGTCATCATTTTCAAATTCTACGGTCGCTATAATGACCTTGTTTGCGATTACAAATTATCACTACTTAAAGTCATATGTTGACTGATTTGTTCATACCCTTTGTTAGACTGTCATTTCTCGTACTAGATTTGACGACGGGTAACCCCGTTAACTTTGTTTCAACAACGGGCTCACGGCAGGTGTGACCGGTCAGCAGAAGATGCTTACTCCTCCATGGCACCTGATCTTGCCTTCGCTTTTGTCGAAGGTCCGTGTTGCCCAACACTTTTGGACTATGATTACTTTGTTACTTCGCCATTTTATATTGTAACTTTGATCATTCGATGTTATTGAGCAGTCTGATATTGAAGCAAATAGATTAAAAAATTAAGACAAAACTAATTTAGTTCATAAAAACATAACTTTTATTGCATTACAAATACTCTACAAAAGGAATACTAGTATCCTTACAATTCTAAACATAACTGTATCCATGAGAGTGGCTACGGTTAATGACACCTATACTGAACACTGTATTGTTTCAAGAGAATAATTAAAATGGAGTGTTTCAAAAGAATTGAAGAAATCATACTTGTGGCTCACAGTATTTAAACACCACAGTCAAAGGTATATCACTAAATTCAAAGTCAACTCACGTTTTAAACAATAAAGTGGTCCACATAATCCTAATAGTTCGATGTCCGCTATCCCTAGACGTTTCGAAAACACAACTGACTTAACTCCTGAATTCAATAATAATGCTAATGCCGTTGCTTTCAGTTTCTCACTCTCTCCGTGACGACAATCTTGTACTCAGGCGGAGCTCTATTCCGAATCCCATCATCTTTACTCGGGGTTGGCTTTGACGCCAATCCGGAAGTCGAATTTCAAATCGTTTAAGAAGATTTGCACACCATCAACAGTATTTCCGGTTTGGCGACAGATTCGCCCAAACAAACTCGGCGGCCTGCGGAGAAAGGTAGCCAGCTGTCTGGTCGTATTGGTTTCATTTTACCATTTCATCGAGGTACCGACGGATCGAAAGTAATCCGGTCCTTCCAATACTTTGGGTCGTGGTGGAGTGCCCAGTAATTAATCATAACAGTTGTGTCTTTAGGAACGTGCGTATCCACCTATTATAGACACAATATGAATATCAATGTATAAGTTACTGAATTCAAGATTCACACCCATCTTGAAAAAGACGATATGAGGTCCTCAGTTAATTACAAGCATTCTCATACATTTCATATAAGTTGATTTGATTACGGATTGCTTCGTTTTATCTGATCAAATAATGGGCTCACGGCGGGTATGAACGGTCGACAGGGGATGCTTACTCCTCCTAGGCAGCTGATTCACCTATGGGTGTCCAGGGGCCGTGTTTGCCCAATTCTCTTGTTTGTATTCCATTTGGAACTTAAAACGTTATCTTTGCCTTTATTTCTATATGCATGCACTACCTAGTTAAATTCGAGAGAAATATATTTCTCGTTCTTCACTTGATTCGTCTATATTATAGATATGTCTGAATTTGAAAATGTAACAAAAAATAAACACTCGCTCAAATTATCTCTCGCCCAAAAATTCGGACATGGAAAATAGCAGAAACAGAATTATTTGTAATAAATTTCAAAAAAATATTTCAAATCAATATGAAAAATCAAAAACCCTTACCTATTGAGAATCACTTTATAATATACATTCTATATCCATGCATTACGTTATATTTGAGTGAAATTTAATACCGTTTTTTCGTGTTGGTTGCTTTGAAGATAAAAAAATAGCTCTCCTGAATCGTTATGTTATTTTCATCCAAAAAACCGACAAGATCGCAGAAATAATACGTCACCTGAGTACTCAGGTGACCTAAAACAAGAGCCCATGGGCCACATCGCTCACCTGAATGACCTTGGTCCTCGCACTCTATATCAGGAAGCTTTAAATAAGGTAAATGTTGTCTTTTGTCTTGAGAAGATTTTTGATATAATACTTGAAATGTAAAACTTTGTCCCCCTATTGTGGCCCCACCATACCCCTGGGGTCTGATTTGTACAAACTTGAATCCACTATCATGAAGCTTTCATTAATTTCAAGCTTTCCTGGTTCAGTCGGTTCGTGGAGAGACGATTTTTAAAGATTTCCCCCGTACTATAATCAATTGTGTAAAACTTTGATCCCCTATGGCCGCCCCCAATCCGTACCTCCGGGGGCTCATGATTGAACAAACTTTGAATTCTCCATCTATATCAGGAATTTCGATATGAATTCTCAAGCTTTTCAGTGCCCAGTGGTCTTGAGAAGAAGATTTTAAAGAGTTCCCTATATACATCTATATAAAACTTTGTCCCCATTGTGGCCCCATTTCGTACCCCCGGGTCATGATTGAACAAAAACTTAATCTCCACGTATATCAGAAAGCTTCCATATAAATTTCAGCTTTCCTGGCCAGTTGTTCTTGAGAAGAAGATTTTAAGATTTCTCCCACTACTCCATAATCATACTCGTACACAAACCTTTGATCCCCCTATTGTGGCCCATCGTACCCCGGGGGCTATGATTTGGAACAAACTTGGAGAATCTCCTCTATATCAGAAGATCCATATAAACTCAGCTTTCCTGGCCCAGTGGTTTCTTGAAGCGAAGATTTTTTAAAGATTTTCCCTACAATAATCATATGTCAAAAACTTTGACCCCCTATTGTGGGCCCCATCGTTTACCCCGGGGGTCATGATTTGAACAAAACTTGAATCTCCCTCTATATCAGGAAGACTTCCACTATAATCGCTCCAGTCCCCCTGGGCACCAGTGGTTCTGAGAAGAAGATTTTTAAAAGATCTTTCCCGTATATACATCATATGTAAAACTTTGATCCCCTATTGTGGCCCCCATCGTACCCCCGGGGTTTTATTGAATTACAACTGAATCTCTCTATATCAGGAAGCTTTCACTATAAATTTCAGCCGTTTCTGGCCCAGTGGTTCTTGAGAAGAAGATTTTTAAAGGTTTTTCCCTATATAATTTCATATGTAAAAACTTTGACCCCCTGATTGTGGCCCCATCGTACCCCCGGGGTACCATGATTCTGTTCAAACTTGAATTCCCTATATTCAGGGAAGAATCCATATAAAATCTCAGCTTTCCTGCCCTGTGGTTCTTGGAAGAAATTTTTTAAGATTTTCCCATATATAATCATATCGTAAAACTTTGACCCCTATTGTGCCCCATCGTACCCCCGGGGGGCATGATTTGTTTTCAAACTTGGAATTCCCTCTTATATCAGGAAGCATTCCATATAATAATTCACTTCCTGTCCCATGTTCTTGAGGAAGAAGATTTTAAGATTTTCCCTATATAATCATATGTAAAACTTGACCCCCTATTGCGGGCCCCATCGTACCCCCGGGGGTCATAATTTGAACAACTTCAATCTCCTCTATATCAGGAAGCTTCCATATTAAATTGTCAGCTTTCCTGGCCCAGTGGTTCTTCAGAAGAAATTTTTAAAAGATTTCCCCTATATAATCATATGTACCACTTGATCCCCTATTGTGCCCCATCGTACCCCGGGGTCATGCATTTGAACAAACTTGACATTCTCCTCCATAATCAGGAATTCATTATAAATTTCAGCTTTCCTGGCCCAGTGGTCTCTGAGGAAGAAGATTTTTAAAACTAACCACCCTATTTTTGCATTTTACCGTATGATTATCTCCCCTTTGAAGGTGCCGGATCCTTCATCTGAACACAACTCTCAGAATCCCCTTCACCCAAAAACGAATGATGCTGTACCAGTTTGGTTGAATTGGCCCACGCGGTTCTTGAGAAGAAGTCGAGAAAATGGAAAAAGTTTAACGGACAGACCGGACAGCGACAGGGACAGAGCGGACAGACAGACGGACACGGACAGCAAACGGAAGGACGACGGACAAAAGGCGACAGAATAGCTCACGTTGAACCTTCCGGTTCAGACGTTAAAAGCTAAAAACCACTTCCGCTAGCTGGGGTATAAAAATTTATGTAAAATTGCCGTTAAAATTCACCAAAACACTTAATTCATAAAGTACCCACTAAACCAACTTTGAGAATCACAGATAGTCATGGTGGGGAAACACCCAATCCGGCACATTCCCCAGGCCTCATTTGTCTCAAACAGGGACACGCCTCTGTAAGGTCGAAAATCGCTCCGGTTCGTTTCATCGACGGAAGTGTGAACCTAATAAGGAAAGCATCTCCCGTATGCATTAATGACTTACATAGATTCACTGCATCAAAACACAAAAACCTACAAAAACGTGATGCAATGTAATTCTCACCAACAACCTGTCGATTTTCCTCCTGGCATTGCGAACTGTATTTTCCGGATGTTGGTCAATGAAGTATTACAAACCAGTCCCATAAAGTCATTCTGGTGGAGTCCACTCCAGCTGCAAGGAAAGTATTGGACAATATTGACAATATTCTGAGGGCAATTGGAAAAGGGAAATAGAGCCCAGGGGCCACCATTGCTAATTTGACCATCTTGAACCTGTGTTGTTTCGCTACTAATTTTCACATTTTATAAAAATGACCCCATACTGTGGTTCGAACCTAGCTCCATAAGGTTCACAGCATAACATTGTACATTATCAACAACGATAAAAATAGATATAATGTAAGCAAGCTTCACCCGAGTCACTGATACCCCCCCCCCCCCAATCATCAGATAAAATGAAAATTGGAGCGAGCACACTGACATTCATGCAATAAAGAATCCCAAAAGGTTTCATAGAATTCTGCTTAGTGGTTTGTGAGTAGTGGATGGGAAGTGGGGAACAACCCCACCCCCTTAAATAATGACAAAATCCATGTTTCTGCAATTGAGAAACACTAGAAATCAATGAGATTAAACTACCCGTGTTTAGTTTCATGAAATTTTTAAAACATTATTTCTGCACAATAATAGTCTATGATGATAGTTTTGATTTTCAGGATTGTAAAAATTTTCGGACTTTTACATAGGTGTATATAAGTCTAATAAGCCCAAAAACATCATGGAAAATCATAAAATACAAGAATTGCTTTAAAAATCAACTCCATTTTTGTCTATGAAATGTCCAATATCGCATCAGAGCTAATTGCTTGACCAATTTTATTTTATAATTTTATCAGTTTAAATATGATTTCAGGAGGAATAGAATCCTTTTGGCTCCAGTCATGGCTCACGACAGGTGTGACCGGTCGACAGGGATGTTCCCTCCTCCTTAGGCACCTGATCCCATCTCTGGTGTGTCCAGGGGTCCTTGATGGGCCCAACTCTGTTTTGTATTCGATTCTTAGACTATGCGAGGATTTACTCTAGTAAATAAATGTAATTTTACAAGTCCGTTTCTGAAGTTGGCTGAAAATAAAGGACGTGGTTTCTTAAAAGAAAAAGCCAATAATGTTTATCTTACGATGCTTTATGTATTATAAGATCTATCATCGAAGCCATTTATTCCATTCTATTTATTGAATCGGATACACTGCCTTTTCATATTTCCGGCTTATCGCCAACCAAAATACTAGATTTTTCTTAGCAGTAAGAACAATTCATTAATCCATGCGCAGCGCGCCTTACCCAAGAGCAGCCACTACATCTAATTCCAGCATCGATCAGCGAGGCAAACTGCTACCCAGCTTCTACCAAGGTGCCGGGCGCACTGTTCGTTCTCACCCCTCCACTATCATGCCGGGACCGGGTCAATCCCACACAGTCCGGCCTCGAAAGCCACCATGACACACATACTGGTGGGTCGCCCATAGACCCTTATCTTATGTATCCAACGATAAAATAAGACATAGACAAGTAAGTATTATAAAAGCAACAACCCGACGCGCGAGTTGAATAACAACTTATCAATTTGAGGCAGTGAGCTATCTAGTGGCAGCGATCGTGCAGCTCTGCTCACACCACCATCCGAGGAAAAGAAGACAGTAAAAAATTAAGTAAGAGGAAGAGAACAAGAATCCAATAGAGCATAAATAGAAACAAAGAGAAGGGATAGCCGTATGTAAGATGAATGATGTAACTGAGGGTCTGCTCATAAAAGGAAACAAAGATAGAGATTTCTATAAAGAACTATATAAGAGGAAGAGACAGAAAAGAAAGAAAGAAGATAAAAAAAGAGTAAAAAGAGAGAAAGAAAAGCAAAGACAAGAGAACAAGAGAACGTAAACAACAGTACAGAGAAGAAGCAAATAAGAGTAACAGAAGCATAAAAGCTTCAATCAACATCCTAAAGTCTTTAAGAAAACCACATAAGAGAAAGGAGAAGAAAAGTACAAAAAAAGAGTGCCAATATTACAAAAGAAGCAATATACTAGATATCTATCAAGAAAGATAATAAGAAAAAAAGAATAAATATGAAGTCTAACACAGAAGAAAGTGAACTCTATCCAAGACAGCATATGAAGTCCAAATGTGATCTTAAGAATCTATATACTATCTAATGAAGAATAAAAATCCTAAAAAAGGGATACCGTAATATATTGAATAAAGAAGAAAAAAAGAGAAATACTAAGTTACAATGTAAAGTAAAAAAAGCAAGAGAAATAATATAGATATAATAAAATGCAATAAAAATAGAAAAAGAAAAGTCCTTGAAACACCTGCATGAACAAAAAAGATACAGTAGACAGAAGAGAAGTGTAAGATATAGAAGCAAGCAAGAAAGAAGAAGGAAACGAGTTAAAAAAAAACTAAAAAAAAATTAGACGAAGCTAATAAAGAAAGAAGAAAAACAAGAACAAAGACTATAAAGAAGAACACAAACGGGCGCACAGATCCATTAAAAAACAATAGTAAAGTCTAAATACTAAATAGAACTACAAGAAAAGAAGTAGAGTAAGACCTAAAAGAAGAAAAGAGAAAAAAAAGAAAATTGTATAAGAAAGAAGTTAATTATCATCAAATAAGAAATTAAATCTTTATATTTTTTCGCGTGATATCAGGTTATCACCGAGATTTTAGAACGGTTAAAACTTATTCAACATGATGCAGTTTTACCGTCCCAAAATTCGATGATACCTGCATCACCCCAAAAAAATGTAAAAATTCATTCTTATATCCTGTAAGATACTTGGAGGTGCGGCTATTGGCGGTCACACAATTTATGTACCGGGACAAAATGAACACTGCGTACAGTCGATAGGAAGTATGATTAAATTAATATTTTGTGTGATACATCCACAGAACGCGGGTCAAATGACACGCCATGCCAAGAAGCCAGCCAAACGGTGTGTTGTTTTTCTTAATTCTTGTTTTTTATTTGACGATTTTGTTCATAAATCCTTAGTTTTATGCCGTTTATATACATGATAAATGTAGTCATCTTCTATGTTTTACAGGATCTGCCTCTGTGGAACACGTTTGGGAGGCGAGATTAACGGCGTATGCTCACGTCTTACTACGGAAGTCCACGTAAGTAACTACACGTGCATCATGGGATATGTAAACTGTAGATCCCCCTCCCCCCCCCCGCCCCCCCCCCCCCCCCCCCCCCCCCCCGCTCCCCCCCCCGAAACACAATGCTCCCGTTTGACATTTTAATTACGACACTGCTTTTCCTCCAATGACGGCAGCAGATATCGGTACTATTCAA
>CAJDSM010027964.1:1568-20432 GCA_903981925.1 Ostrea lurida
ATAATTTTAATAAATTGGTCATTACTCTTTGATTACCAGAATTGACACTCCCTATTTTCATAAAGGTGAACACAAAAAATATAGGTACTAAATCAGACTCCGGTCAATTTTTTGTCTCCCTAAGCTTTGTATTGATTTCCTTGTAAGTAAACAATCCTAATTTAATTCCTTATTTGTAGGTGATGTTTTTGTCAAGTTATCAGAGGAGGACGAGTTGGGCTGGTGTAAAGGTTACAAGGACGGCCGGGAAGGGTTATATCCTGCTAATTATGTCGAGGCGGTATAGATCTCTAGAATACCACCAACCCACCAGCATTTTGCAACATAAGACATGATTCTTCCTGCTGGTCAAGCACTCTGATAACCATGATCAAACTTTGTTATACAAAGCGTTGGAATGGATTGCGATATGGCGGCTGCAGCTTGTTAATACATGTATAATGATATTACACTTGTTATTACAATACTGTTACTTAATGGTTATTAGTCCATCGTTTGTGTATGGTTGTCTGTGGACATTAGGTTGTTTTCATCTGTAGACAAATACTGTTATAATCAGATTCTTCTGTAAGTTTATCTCTCTATTTACTGTTATGTGCACAATGTGCTAGAACAATAGGGATGTTGTACAGAGAAGCGTGTTAAAATTGTGAGACCCTCCAGACAAAATGCTATAAACTACAAAATATGCTTAGTGTGATATATATATCTCTTGCCATCATTTTAAATCAAAGCATTTTTTCTAGTAGACTTTTCTGCCTGACAGGATTTTATCTATAAAGATGCACTCCATACTTTGTGTTTTGATTTAAGTTGATCAGAATTTATATATTTTAGAAATGGACATTTCAGTGCCAGTTTCATATGTAGGAGTAGAAATCTACCTCAGGACACATAGATTTATGTATGAAAATAAACTTTCTCTTTAGCTGTTGTATCTTATTTCTGATCTTTATTAGTGCTACGCATGCAAAAGGTATTTGTTAACTTATTTCATTATATAAATCCATTTTTAGGTTAGGTCATTTTGTAATTGATTTAAAAGCTATAATGTATTTAGAATGAGCTTCCATTTTTGTGATCATGTCATTTTGTGATCTCGCAATCTATGCTTTGTTGTACATTCCGCACTTTCAATTGTGATTTTAGAAACACAGAAATCTGCTCATCTTTTTCTAGTAGTTTTCAGAATATGTAAAAAGAAAATCAACACATTAAATTAGACGTTTGTGAAGATAAGCTCACTTGTCTTTACTTACCAATATCTTGTAAAGATTCGTGTATTTGTAATAATTATTAGTTTTTCCTGTTTTCTTACATGTTACCAATTTTTTATTTTTTTTCCAAGATTTAGATTTGTTCTACATTCTACTTGCGTTCTTGGGGATTACATCTGCTGCTGCAATTTCATTTAGGCAGTTGATATATTGGGAGTGTTCTGCAATGATTCATTATGTCTTTGGAAATGACAAAGTGTTGTCTAGCCCTCTTGTATTCATTCATGTTTTCACTAACGTTTCTGTGGAAACACTGTGTTATTGATCTAATGAACAAATTGATGAAATTCTCTTGTGACAAAGTCTCTTGTGATGTGACAAGTCCCTATTTAGCCATGTCTCTTAGATTTTGTTTTCTGAGCAGATTAATATTCCATGTGTTTCCTGAGAGGTTCCATGTTAATTACTGTATCCATTTTACGATGATATGCACTATAATATGTGCCAGTGCTAGATATCATATATATGCAAATTGTATAGGATGTATAGTGTTTGTGTTATTCTGTAATATAACTGTACAGTTAGAGCAGTCTCACAGTTATCTCCCATGTGTGGGAATTTTGTTAGTTTATTCAGGAGTTTTGGCTTTTTTTAAGCCCTTTAATGATGCATTCTTCAGAACTTTAAATTCGAGATTCAAGTATAATACATGCAAAATATCAAATTTGTGAACATTTTGTACTAATGATCTGATTTCCAGTACATGCATGCTTATTTTGGAGCTTAACAAGTTTTTGTTCCTACCCGTTTTTTCATACTGAAAAAAAGATCAAACTAAACTGTATTCTGCTTTAACAGTATTGTAGAGTGTTTATATATTTCAGATATGTTGAATTGTGTACAAGGTATACTATATCCAAAGTGTAGCTGGGAAAACTGACAGTTATTTATTACTGAAAAAATATTTGCAATAAAGAAGATCTAACAGTTAATTCCTGGTGTTTGTCAATGAACTAAATCTTTATTATATGCTTGAAACTTCTTTATTTATTTATGAAGTGTTCCCTGTCAAGTTTTTAATCTCCATGAAGAATTTCCATGATTTTTATGTAATCTTCCTGAGAGCCATAAGTTGCTGGTAGAAGATCAAATTCGGAATCGTACCAAGAGAACTGAGAGCTCTGCTCCTGTCCCATATTGCACCAATCCAAAACACTTCTCCCACGTAAGTCCTTGGAACATTTGTTGGCGCCCCAGCTTACCAAAAGCTCGACAGCCGAAAGTTTGCCAAAGTAAGCAGCGCAGTGCAATGGAGTTAATCCTTTACCATTTAAGTCACTAATCTGAGACTTGCCGAAGTTTCCTGATTTGAGAATCGTTATTATCACTCCGGTGTGCCCTCGCATGGAGGCGAAGTGTAGGGCTGTGTTGTTGGCCTTGTCTACGACCTTTAACATGTCTTCTTGTTTTCTGTAGAGACATTCCACTGTATCATGATACCCTCCACTCGCTGCGTGATGTATGCAACACCGTTTTAAAATCGATTCGCCCTCGGTATGGTTCGCTAAACTCCTCGTATCCAATTGCTCCAATATTATTTCCACGATTTCCTTAGATCCATTCCTACATGCTCTTGCTAGATCCCTGTGGTCCACGCCGAGTTCTCTGTATTTCGCTGCTAAAATCTCGAATATTTCGTTGTTTCCTCCTAAAATTGCGTTTCGAATTCCCTCTCGCACAATTTCCTTACTTTGAGCATTTATCAGTGCTTTAATGCTTTGAATGTCGTTGGCAATTACGGCTTTTAGAAAGGTATCAGAACCTGTAAGAAATGTATTGGATTACATGGAAATATATTGATAGAGAAGTCATCGATCGTTTAGCTTGGGAGTTGTAAAACGCATCTGCTCAATATATTTAAAAGATAAGCATCTCTTGAATTGTTATACTAAGAATTCTTAACCCGAAGTTTTGACATTTCTGCATGTGCCATATCATATGACCTCGATTGTCTTTAAAAACCTGAAGTATAGTACGAGACCAAAAAAAAACAAACCTTAACTATGTATGAATGGAGGCTTCCAAAATCAACGTACCGTCCGTATTCTGTGCTTCGCATTCTGACGCTGGCTCTACGCTATTCTGTCTAGTGTTCAACTTCCCTAATAGGAAACAGTAAAGAGATGTTTACCCCCCAACACAAGTACAAATTTGGTGATATAAATTAAGAATATTCATAAGACATAGTATACATCTTACATATTTCGATGACTCTGTCCATTGAAAGTCTCCGTGCACATTGTGATGAGGCAAAGTCTGGAGCATCGAGGCCGGTCACTAACGACTGATAAACCTCTTCATTGGGAGTCCCTTGCACCATTCTCTCCACAATCTATGCATTCAAAAACCAGAAAGTGAAATGAATAGGCAATGAATAAAACGCATATAGAAAAATAAAATGCTGCGAACCTCTTTAAGTTTTGGATAGATAGCATCGAACTTTTCCCGCGTTATTTTCGTGGAAGATGGCAAGTGATGACAGTCATTTCTGATGTCCCCGATTCGAATGACGTCTGCCCCAATGCTTTTATCGTCTGCCTCCAATTTTTTCTTTGACCAACCATTTCTCGGAGAGGGAACATTGCTTATATTTTTGACTAACACACAGAGTAAACGAACGTCTAATTTGTCAGGTTCTGCTGGACCTTCTATTCCTTTCAAAATGTCATTTTTGTCTTTGTATATATGATTTTGTTTCACTAGTACATCCAATTTCTTTCGTTTTCGTTGTATGAGACTTCCGAGAAGTTCATCGATTTCCAGTAGATATATAAGCGGAAGTTTGGCAAAGTCCAACAAACTGGACAATCGAATGAAATTAAACACATCTTCTGTGAACTCAATCAAATTATTGGGATGTGCCATCTTGGACGTCCAGGGAAATCTGGTGTATGTAGGTGGTATTTCCTTCAAATTATCAGGAAGTTTAAATGTACAGAATAAACTTCGTTGATATCATCGGCGTATATAGACCGTAGGTATTTAGAGTTTTCGTGGAACTGTTTAAATTTTATGGCACCGTGACAATATGATAGTGGGCGTGCTACCTGTAATATGTATACAAAAACCCACGAGTTCTCTTTGTAGCTAAAATAATAATAATAAAATAAATTTAAAAAAAAAATTCATGAATGAAATTTTCGCGAATAAACGCGGAATTTCGCGTTATGAAGATAACGATTTGCCACGTTTTGATCTTATTTAGGATCTCAATGGATGGTAACGGTAAACCACAAGCCTGACAGGGACTCCGCAACCGGTCTGTTGTATTATTAGTTATACGTATGTCACATTTTCGAATAGGTGATATCACTTATTCAGTTTACAGTTAATGGTATTCCAATACTTACAACAACAACAACAAACAAATCAAATCAAATAAAAAAAAATTACAGTACTGAAACGAGGTGAATACTAGTAATTTAATGTCACATAGATACTGCTCAAATGTTCTGTCTGTATACATGTATCTATTCATCCTATCATGTATGCTGCCAAAAAATCAATCTTATCCACCGAAAAAAGTGACTGATATTGCTAACACGGCGCTATACCCTACACAATCAATAAACCTATGCTGCTAGGAAATAATTGGTACCTTGAAGGTAAAAAAAAAAAAAAAAACAAACATACAAGCAAAAAAAAAAACCAACAAAAACCAAAAAAAAAACAAAAAACAAAAACAAAAAAAAAAACAACACAAACTAGGGAACCTAAAGGACCTATACCTGACAACCAAGAATCTGGCAGGCAAGTTCCAGCAGAACAGCAAGCCAGTTTAAAAACAAGATGGCAACCCACTGACAACAACTGAGGAACAGCCGAAGAGATGGGCAGAACATTTCAGGAGTTGTTAAACCACCTGCCCCTGAAGCAACCACAGACATACCACCAGCAGAGACAGAGCTACCATCAACTGTGAACAAACCATCTAAAGCAGAGATCAGGAAGGCCATCGCAACACTTAAGAAATGGGAAAGCTGCAGTGGCCGGACAACATACCAGCAGAGCCATCCAAAAGCAGACCATGGAAATCACTGTCACAATCCTACACAGCCTCTTCAGCAAGATCTGGGAGAAGGAAGAGGTACCAGCCTAGTGGAAGGAGGGACTCGTCATCAAACTGCCAAAGAAAGGAGACCTCAGGGACTGCAGCAACTACCGAGGGATTAAACGGGTATGCTCCTGTCAGTGCCAGGCAAGGTACTCAACAGAGTCCTGCTAGAGAGGATGAAGAAGGCAGTTGACCCCCCGGCTCCGAGACCAGCAGGTGCATGGGCTTCCGCAGGAACAAATCCTGTGCTGACCAGATCGCCAGCCTACGTATCATCGTTGAACAGTCACTAGAGTGAAACTCTCCCCTCTACGTCAATTTCATAGACTACGAGAAGTCATTCGACAGTTTAGATAGAGAGACGCTGTGGAAGCTGCATGAGCTTACGGAGTTCCCCAATAAGATCATCTCCCTCATCGCTGCACCTACCAGGAAATGAGCTTGCAGGATCGCCCAGCCGGCCAGTTGTCAGACAGTTTCGGGTGAAGACTGGAGTACGTCAGGGTTGCCTTCTGTCGCCGTTCCTCTTCCTCCTGATCATTGATTGGATCTTGAAGACCAGGCAGGAAAAACGGTATACAGTGGGGGCTCTGGACAAGTTGGATGACCGAGACTTTGCGGACGACCTGGCACTCCTGTCGCACAGCTACTCCAAGATGCAGGACAAGACATCGCCTTGAAACACATAGCAGGGACAGGGCTTAATTAAGAATCACCGGGAAAAAGACCGAGCTGATGAAGATCAACACCACTGCCAACACACCAATCACAGTCGGTGGAGAGCCCATCAGAGAGGTGGAGTCTTTTGTCTACCTGGAAAGTGTGATTGACAAACAGGGAGGCACAGACCGAAAGGTCACAGCAAGGATTGGCAAGGCAAGAAGGACTTTCGTAATGTTGAAGAACATCTGGACCTCCAAACAGATTAGTAGGAAGCATTTTTCAACACCTGCCTGAGGCTCATTTACAACATCAGGTGGCCAGACAAAATACGTAATGAAGACATATGGGAGCGAGCGTCACAGGAGCCAGTGGCTGAGCAGATTCTGCGGAGGAAGTGGGACTGGATCGGACATATTCTTAGGAAACCCGAAGCCAGCACCACACGCCAAGCCCTGACCTGGAACCACAGGGCACGAGGAAAAGAGGTCGGCCTCGCAACAGCTGGAGGCGAGACACTGAGGCAGAGATAAAAGAACAGGGGATCAACTGGACCGAAGCAATGAGATTAGCCCAGAACAGAGTACGCTGGTGAGGTGTTGTCGATGACCTATGCTCAACCAAGGGCTATGGGCCTAAGTAAGTAAGTAAGTAAGTAAGTACAGATATAAAAAATGTGTTGTATTTATGTATATGTAGGGATTCTAAAAATCATTTTTATTGTTATTTTATAATTGCGATTTCTTCTTGTAGATTAATTTGGTATCAAATTCATTAGTGAAATCTAATAGTGCGTGTCGAGGGAGTGCACTAGCACATGTTGTCGTTGTCAACTTTGACACCTCTCTCTTGCTTCTCAGCTGCAGTGGACATTTATGTTTACCAGTTATCAGATATGTGGTCAGATCTTTGGACTGCGTTTTATGCTTGTCATTCACTCATTTTCAAACTGTTCATTAATATCGTAGAGCTTTATCCTGAATTTGCACTACAAATGAAATCAATCAGCATTTTCGACCAAATATTTCATTTTCAAATATAAAATAAATTTATTTGGCTTTAGATTATTTCATTTTTTTACTGCAACAATGTGGAAGCACATGCTTCCGTGCTTCATAGGAAGCTACGCCACCGGGGGATATGTACATGACTGTGTGCTCGCTGTAGGAAATAGAATCGGGTTCGTTGTTTTCTTTTAACATCGAGTTCGAAATTCAACAATATTTGCGAATGGAGAGGGCTGTCAGACGAGCAACTACCTTCATTAAACACGCTGCTTTTCGTCATTCTAACTCGATGCAGATGACTTCAAGAGATTTTACTGCTGGTATAATTGGTAAGCAAATAATATATGCTATACAGTAAACTTTTCAGTTCTTGTGATTAGCGAAAACCTAAAATGCAGAGGTTGTGTAACCCTAATTTCTGTTGAAACGAGGGGTTATTCATATTCGGTCTTTCTTGGGGGCAAGAAAGACCGAATATGGATAACCCCTCGTTTCCACAGAAATTAGTGTAACCCATCAACACGTTTCCAATTATTTCATAGACTTCGCTTGTTATATTATATAGTATAGCATGCGAAGTTTATGAAACAAGCGCAGTTTCTCATTTGCCGAAATAAATGTTTCTAGTTTATAATAGCTGAATTAGCTTCTTTAATAAATTCTAAATAAAGCTGTATAATATAGATTCATGTTTGAAACCTATAGAAGTGGACAGGCATAGCCTACATCCACTTCTCTTTGCAAACTTTCATGTTGATTCTGAAAAATGTATAACTGTCGGAACCGGTGACGGTTTACATTTCGATCGACGTTTCAATTCAAACATATATACACATTTTCCAGAATCAAAACATAAAGGTTTTGATAGAAGTGCCTTAGTGGATATAGGCTATGCCTGTTCACTTCTTTAACTAATCGTGACCTGACTTTTGACAGTGTCATCCTCACAATCAGTGTTTGCGAAACTTACAAGTTTCTGCCAATCATTTTGGCCTGCAAGTTCCCCACTTTTGTAGGTCATTTTCAAAATCTGTCAGTCATCAACAAAGCAATCGTTTCTACACCATTGACAGCTCTGATATCGGCAAAGTGTCCGTATCAGAGCTGTCAATCAACATAAACCTTTGTCTCGCCACTTCACATCACAATGCAACATGTCACAATCAAATACGTCACAACCGCATCTCCAGGACATTTCGATCACACTACTCGCCAAAACATCAAACAACTTAAATCAATGCCTGAGAACCGAAGGTTTTATTCATAATTTCAAAACTATTAACCCACAAGGACTGAACCAGAAGTATGGCTAAAATTAAATACACCAAGAGGACCGATCCGGAAAGATATGAACATTACCTGCACTAAATGTGACAAAAAATTCAAAGTATTAAGGAATCTTAAAAAGGCATTACGAACTCGTTCACAACCCAATCGTAACCCGGAACTACGGTAGCATTTGTAATAAATCGTACTGCCGCATAGATTAGATGTGGTGAAAAATCAACCACTACAATCCCCGGATAATTGCAGAGATACCGCAAAAATTGAAACCTCCTTTCGAATGCACACTATCGTCGGACAAAACCCCGATATTCCGTACAGCTCCAGCAAAAAACCCATATGTCTACCAACCTCCGAGAAAATCCATTTCCACTGAAACAATTTGCCAAGATGAACTCTCGCCGGAATTTTACAATAAAACAGTAACAATTTACGGACTGTTTAATTAAATATATACAAACATATCATGTCCAGAATCACAATATACCTTGTTTATCACATAAAAAACACTTAAGAATTATGTACATGGTAAATTTCATTATGTTGTTATGCAAGCTATTTATAGACTCCATACATGTTTATAGCAACGAGCGTCCATATTTTGGACAACATGTGTCCATATTTTTTACTTCAATGAGATTGTTACACTGTCATTTTGTTCTGATGACGACCGCCTAAGGTCGAAACCGGTAAACCATAATAAATTTAACTTGCATTCTCATGTAGCGTTGGTGATCTGTTTTTGTACTTTGGATCCAGACCCTATTGAATACCATTAGGTATCCGCTCGTGAGATTCACCTATAATTTCAACCTCAAGGTGTTGGTCTCCAGCTTTGACTTTGTCTGTTCTATTTATTTTGTGAAATTATTGACCCTTGTCTCTTGGGTTCAGTCTTAGGGTGGGGCCAGTATGATCATATAGTGAACATGTGTTAAATCATCTCTACTTTTATATACATATTGAGAAAATTTAAATGCATGGTTATGATGTCCATGAAGCCCCCTATCAAAATTGTGAAATTCTATGACCCATGGGCCTGGGATTTAGGTCCAGCTAATTCGGCCATATAGTAAAAATGTATTAAATCTTAGAAAAATCTTCTTCTCTGCTCCAATATACATGTATATGTATTTGGAAAAAAAACCCTAAAAATGAATGCATGGTTATGATGTCCATAAAGTGCTTTACTTAAATTGAGAAATCATGACCCCTGCAGGGTGTCAGGGGGTTTAGGCTTTAAGGTGGTCCTGGGCCATTATGATTATAAAGTAAAGTTAAAACATGCAGCATGACTTAGAGAAAGTCTTCTTCTCTACTTCCATATATATTTGAGAAAGACTTGTTAATGCATCATTATGATTTCCATGAAGCCCTCTATCTAAGTTGTAAAATTCACGGCCCCTGGAGGTTGAGAAATGTTAAAGTGTATCATATGCTTCAAACTTCTTTTCTAATTTCTAATAGGAATCATATGCATATTTTGAAAGATGATAAACATGTGGACAAAACTCACAAAAGACTCCATATTGCAGCTTAAATGCAAATGTGAGACTCTGTGTATAGGCTATGATACTCAGGTGACTGTTAAGGCCTGTAGGCCTCTTGTTTAACAACTCTGTCTGCAAAGCAGTTTGTTTTATTGTCTTACAAAAAAGTCAGTTATGCACAATGCACATGGACTGTATCAGTGAAAAATATCAATGTTACTTTACAGTTATTGGAGATGAAATATTGAAGGGACAGACTGCCGACACCAACTCGCATTTCTTGTGCAAACATCTGTTTACCCTTGGAGTCAAAGTTAAAAAAGTAGGTGTGTTAGAATGAGAATTTTGTTAAGGAATGAATGAAATTTTTATTCATTTGATACAATATAAAGTAAGTTGGGACAGTTTACGCATTAATTATAAACTGCGAAGCGGTTAATAAAATTTTGCAAACTGTCCCAACTTACTTTATGTCGTATAAAGCAAATAAGAATAGCATTCATTTCTTATAATTTAATTTGATAAATTGCTTGGAATGTCATTTGCATGATCATTCTTGAGAAAATTCAATTTTTTTAAATTGCCTTAGCAACAAAATGAACTCAACAGTCTTAATACATCGTGGCGTCATAATTAGAACGTCATATAGCGGGACTTGAAAGCAACATTCTTTTTTGTTATACTTTCATGTGAAATACTCGAATCTGATGACAGGAAACAGTTGACAAAACTAAACTGTTTCCCTCTGAAGAATTAGAAAAAAACACCCTCCAGGGTGATGTTATCTAGACAAGCGGAAACATTACTCTGACGATCGGGTAACAATCTGAAAATTGTTTACATGCGTCAAATTTATGCGCGTACGGTTCGCGAGATTGTAGACGACGTCGTTTGAAGCGTTTGTGCATAAACGTGATTACCAGCATGGATGTACAAACATCGCGTGATCAGTGATCAAAAGTCAAACATCGAAACGGTTTGTTATTTTTATAAACATCACTAATAACTAAAATAAATATGTGCAATGTAGTTGACGGTAACAGTGAAATTTTCACCCCTCGAAATCATGTATAACCTCAGCTACGCCTCGGTTGACAAATGTTTTCTCGGGGTGAAATTTTCAACTGTTACCCTCAAACTACATGCAATATTTATTTTATATACAATTTAACGAATGCTGCTAAAGTCAAATGAACCAATCAGATTGCGCATTACAAGTAAAATTAGATTATTTATGATTGAAATTTGAATCCCCCAAAGTATTCTGGAGGTCATCATAGTATGTCAATTATTGACACAATATCAATTCTGTTTAGATTTCTGTGATTGGGGATGATCTTGATGTAATCGCTAAAGAAGTTGGTGAGTTTTCCTCCAAGTATACACACGTGATTACCTCAGGGGGAATAGGGCCTACTCATGATGATCTTACATTTGAAGGTAAGTGACCATTTATAGAAAATTGACAAAATAGATTTAAAAAAAAGCCCCGCCAAACAATGCTAACAAATTATACATTATGCATAAATGATAGCAATATAAAAGTTCCTTCTCTTTCATTTCTTATGAAATTCTTTTCTTGTCTGTCTATATATGAGGCTTATTCATACTGTCAGATACGTATGAAGTAATGTTTTTTCTTCTGTTCTGTATGAAGGCGTGGCCAAGGCGTTTAATGATGTCACTGCCCCGCACCCTGACATTGTGGAACTCTGTAAACAGTTCTGGGGAGCGCAGGATCTCTCATCTCCAAAGATGAAGCTGGCGATGGTAATAAGATTCTACTAAACAATATGTTAGATTGTTGGATGTATCATAGGATAAAGAACTAGGTACAGTTTCTATAGTCAAGAGGTCACAGCAAGGATTGGCAAGTGCAAGAAGGACTTTCGTAATGTTTTGAAGAACATCTGGACCTCCAAAACAGATTAGTAGGCAAGCTTTTTCAACACCTGCCTGGTGGCTCAAATTTACAAAATCAGGGCCCTAGTACAAAATTTAACGTCAATCGAGAGCCTATATGGGCCGACGGTAGAATTGCTCACCACAGGGAGAGAGCCAGATGGGCTGCAATATAACAGATGCTGCCATGAGGAAGTGGACTGGATCGGACATATTCGGCTTTCCAGGAAAACCCGAAGCCAGCCACACGCCAGAGCCTCGAACCTGGGAAAACCACAGGGCTCACGAGAGGTAAGATGAGTCGGCCTCCGTAACCCAAAGCTTGAACTGCGAGACACTGAAGGCAGAGATAGAAAGAAGGATCAACGGACGAAGAATGAGATTAGCCCGAACAGAGTACGCTGGTGAGGTGTTGTCGAATGACCTATCTAACAATGGGCTATGGGGCTAAGTAAAGTAAGAGTAAGCTAAGTAAGACAGATAAACATGTTTGTATTTATGTTATGAAGGGACTAGGATATTACTAGTAAACAAAAATCCAAATTTTTTTATTGTTTATTTGATTTATAAATTGCAGATGAATTTCATCTTGTAGAAGCGAATTAATTTGGTATCCAAAAATACATGTAAGTGAAAATTCATAAGTGCGGTGTCGAGGGAGGGAGTCAATCTTAGCACCAGGTGTGGTCTGTTTGTCAACTTGTCGACCATTCCTCTCTCTTTGCTTCTCAGCTGCAGTGGACCACATTTAGTTTAACTCAGTTATAATATGGTTAGATTTAAGATTCCTTAGGAACTTGCGCGGGGACTTTTTTATATGCTTGTCATTGCCCTCATTTTTTCAAAGCTGTTCATATATATCGAGAGCGTTCAATGCCTAGAAATTTTGCACACAAATGAAATCAATCCCACCACACGGAGGCTCATTATCTTCCCGATCACTCACATATTTAGGGAACAATAATGTGTCTAAATCGTAATAAAGATACATAATTTATTTTGGCTTTAGATTTTTGCTCATTTTTTTAACTGAAGACACAAATGGTGTATGAAAGCCAACAATGCGTCTCAGAGTGCTAATCGAGGTAGGAAGCTACGCCACCCGGCGGGATACTGTTACATGAACTTGTCTCCTCGAGCTGTAGGAAATTAGGAGATCCGTGGATTCGTATGTTGGATGTTCTTTTTCACTCGAGTTTCGATAATTATCCAATTCAATATTTTTGCGAATGAAGACGGCTGTCAGGACCAGCAATACTTCATTAAACAACCTGCTTTTCCGTCATTCTAAACTCGACAGAGCTCAAGAGATTTACTGCTGGTTAAATTGGTAAGCAATAAATATGGCTACAGTAAACTTTTCACTTCTTGTGATACGCGAAAACCTAAAAATCAGAGGCGTTGTGTAACTACCAATTTCTGTTGAACGGAGGGTTATTCATATTCGGCGCGCTCTTTCTCTTGGGGGTCGAAAGAAAGACCGCGCAATATGAATCCCCTCGTTTCCAACAGAAATTAGGTGTAACCCATCAAACACGTTTCCATCCATTTATACTTCATAGACTAGATTATCCATCCGCTTGTTATAATTATATAGTATAGCATGCGAAGTTTATGAAACAAAGCCAGTTTCTCCCTTCTCCAAACTACATTTGCCGAAATAAATGTTCTAGTTTATAAATGGCTGAATTAAGCTTTCTTTAATAAACCTAAAATAAAGCTGTTATATAAATTCATGTTTGAACTAATATGAAGTGGACAGGCATAGCTACATCCCACTTTCTTGCACAACTTTCTGTTGATTCTGAAAAAAATGTAAACGTCGGAAACCGGTTGAACGTTTACATTTCGTCGCGGAGTTACATTCAAACATATATACAACATTTTTTCCAGAATCAAACATAAGGTTTTGGTAAAAGTGCTTATGGATATAGCATCCTGTTCCTCTCTTCTTTACCTACATCGTGACTGACTTTGACAGTGTCATCCTCAACAATCAGTGTTTTGGCGAAACCTTACAAGTATTCTGCCAAATCATTTTGCCTGCAAGTTCCCCACTTTTGGTAGGTCATTTTCCAAATCTGTCAGTTCATCAACAAAGCATCGTTTCTCTACAACCATTGACAGTCTGATATCGGAAGTGTCCTTCAGAGCTGTCAATCAAACATAAACCTTTTGTCCCGCCACTTCACATCACATGCAACATGTCACAATTCAAATATACTGTAAACCGATATCTCAGGATTGAATCACACTACTCGCCCATAAACATCAAAACACAACTAAATCAATGCCTAAAACCGAAGGTTTTATTCATAATTTCAAAACTATAACCCACCAAAGGACTGGAACCAGAAGTATGGCTAAATTATACACCAAGAGGACGATCCGGAAGATATGAAAACATTACCTGCACTAATGGAGACAAAAATTCAAAGTATTAAGAATCTTTAAAAGGCATTAATTATATAATAATAATGAATCTTTATTTAACAGGCCTTGCACATTAGTTAATAAAAAAAACTAGTTTTACATGTGGTCCTGTCTTTAAAAACATTATTACATTATAATCATACACACCACAAACACATGAAATGTATCAACAGATAGTCTATATAAGAATAAGACAGCTTGAGTATTATCGATATCAAAATAATGTTAAGGAGGCTGACTAAAAGAAGGTCAATAAGTTTCTAACATTCCTAATAAATCTGGCAATGATCCATAAATTGCTGGCTGAAATGAATCAAAAAATCTTTTGAGATATTCGGTTCTAGCTTTTGCAACAAATAAAAATTTACTACACTTGTCTTTGTGTTTTCTTGTGGATAACACAATTCAAACATCTAAAACACTCAATATCTGGGTCATACATGTAAAACTTTGCCAGATAAGAATAATTCCGATAATCATGAAATAGTCTGGCATGGGACCATCTCTCACAAGCTATGAATAAACATATTAAATGTTGACCAAACTGAACTGATACTTATGTCCTAAAATGATCCTTGGGCTGCTCTTATTTGTAATTTAAAAGCTAGTGGATATTTGTTTGTCTGGCATCATGCCATAAAACCGTACAAACAATAGTTAATGTGGATTACTTTAATGGGGGCCAAAATGGGGTTTTTTAAAAAATTTTGAGGTAGTGCTTCTCTGGGACATAAAATTGCTTCAATCTCCTTAACACCCCTAGTTTCTGACTAATTTCTTGGCATAAAAAACATCCGTAAATGAATGAGACGTGACCGCAAGACCATTCATTCACTATAACACCAGAAGTTTTAGCACAATTACAACATTTTCTAACGAAATTTTCTCTCCTACTAACACAAAGTTTTCTAACTTCTCCAATTCTGAGAAGTCCCTATTAACATACATTGTGTTTTTCTTCAAAATTTATAGTGATTTAATTTTTTTGGCATCCATTCAATAGAATTTAAAAGATTTCGCTTGTATTTTTTTCTCAATCACTCCAACTCGTTCACAAACCCAATCGTAAACCGGAACTACGGTAGCATTTGTAATAATCGTACTGACCGCATGCTTAGATGTGGTGAAAAATCACCACTACAATCCCGATAATTGCGAAGATACACGAAAATGAAACCTTCCTTCGAATGCACACTACGTCGGAGCAATCCCCGATATTTCCGTAAGATTCCAGAAAAAACCCGATATGTCACCAACCTCCGAAAAAATCATTTCCACTGGAAAAGTTGCCAGATGACGCTCGCTGGAATTTCAATAAACAGTAAAATTAAACGACTGGTTATTAAATACGTACCTAAACATGATCATTTAGAATCACAATATACCTTGGTTTATCAATAAAAACACTTAAGAATTATGTATGGTAATTTCATTATGTTAGGTTATGCAAGCTATTAAATAGACTCCATATACAGTTTATAGAACGAGAGCGTCCAATTTTGGAACATGTGTCATATTTTAACTTCATGAGATTGGTTCCTGTATTTTTTGTTCTGATGACGACGCTAAGAGTCGAAACCGGTAAACCATAATAAATTTACATTCAGTTCTCAATGTAGGTTGGTGATCTGTTTTTGACTTTGGATCCAGACCCTATTGAATACCAAATTAGGTATCGCCGTGAGATTCACCTAATAATTTCACACAGCTCAAGGTGTTGGGTCCCCTCAGCTTTGACTTTTCTGTTCTATTATTTTGGTGATTATTGACCTTGTCCCGTTGGGTTCAGTCTTAGGGGTGGGGCCAGTTATGATATATATAGTGAACATGTGTTAATTATCTACTTTTTTAATGAGAAAATTTAAATGCATGGTTATGATGTCCATGAAGCTCCTATCGTAAAATTGTGATATTCTATGACCCATGGCTGGGATTTAGTCAGCTAATTCAGCATATAAGTAAAAATGTAATAAATCTTAGAAAAGATTTCTTCTGCTGCTCCATATACACTGTAATAGTATTTGGAAGAACCAAAAACGCAAAAAATGAATCATGGTTATGATGTCATAAATCTTACTAAATTGAGAAATATAAGACCCCTGCAGGTTGTCAGGGGGTTTAGGCTTTAAGTGGTCTGGCCATTATGATAAAAGTAAAGTTAAAAAATGCAGCATCACTTAAGAGAAAGTCTTTCTTCTCGTATATTCCATAGTAATTGAGAAAGACTTGTGTTATTTCAGCAATTATGATTCCATGAAGCCTCCTATTAAGTTGTAAATTCCGGCGCCCTGGGGTTGAGAAATTAAAGTGCTATCATATGCTTTCAAAAACTTCTTATTTAATTTCTAATAGGTAAGTCATATCATTATTTTGAAGATGATAAACATGTGGAAAATGTCACAAAAGACTCCATATTGCAGCTTAATGCCAAATGTGAAGACCCCTGTGTATAATGGCTATGATACTCTTCAGGTGCACTGTTAAGCCTGTAGCTTTGTTTAAAACAAACTTGTCTGCAAGCAATTTGTTTTATTGCTTTTACAAACAGTCAGTGTGCACATGCAACGGAATGTATCAGTGAAAATCATATGTTATTTTTTACAGTTTTGGGATGAAAATATGAAGGGACAGACTGCCACAACAACTCGCATTTTCTTGTGCAGAACATCGTTTCACCTTGGAGTCAAAGTTAAAAAGTAGGTTGTTCAGAAATGAGAATTTGTTAAGGAATAATAAATTTTTATTCATTTGATAAATATATAAGTAAGTTGGACAGTTTTACGCATTAATTATACTGGCGAACGCCGGTTAATAAAATTTTTGCACACTGTCAACTTACTTTAGTGTATAAAGAACAATAAGAAATAGCGATTCATTTTATAATTTAATTTGGATAAATTTGTCCTTCGGCTGTCTTATTTGATGATCATTCTTGAGAAAATTCGAATTTTTTAAATTGCGTTAGCAACAATCAAAACAGCTTATCAATCGGGTGCGGCATATTAGACGTCATATGACGGGACTGAACAGCACATTCTTTTTTATAACTTTATGTGAAATACTTCGAATCTGATTGGACAGAGAACAGTTGACAAAACAGATACCTGTTTCCTCTGAGAAATAGAAAACAAAACCTCCCAGGGTGATGTATCTAGCAGGAAAACTTCTTGAACGATCGGGTAACAATACTGAAAATTGTTAAATGCGTAAATTTTATGACGCGTACTGGTTCCCGTAGATTGTTTAGACGACGTCTTTTGAGCGTTTGTGATAACGTGATTACCAGCATGGTACAAAATCGCCGTGAAGTGATCAAGTCAACAAGTAAACGGTTTTATTTTATAACATTCATTAAAAAAATAATATGCATGTAGTTGAGGGGTAATCAGTGAAATTTTCATCACCCTCGAATCATTGTCAACCTAATAGCTTACGCCTCTGGTGACATGTTTTCTCGGGGTGAAATTTTTTCCTGTTACCCTCAATCCATGCATATTTATTTAATAAATACGATTTAACGAATGCTCTAAAGTCAAAATGAACCAAATTCAGATTCGCCATTACAAAGTAAAATTAGGATTTATTGATTGAAATTTGAATCCTCCCAAGATTCTGGAGGGTCATCAATAGTATGTCAATTAATTGACACAATATCAAATTCTGTTTAGATTTTCTGTGATTGGGGATTGATCTTAGATGTAATCGAAAGAAGTTGGTGGGAGTTTTCTTTCCAAGTATACACACGTATTAATATCAGGGGAATAGGGCCTCTCATATGATGATTTACATTTGAAGTATGAATTATAGAAAATGACAAAACTACGAGTTTAAAAAAAGCCCCGCCAAACAATGCAACAATTAATACAAATTATGACATAAATGAAGCAATAAAAAGTTCCTTCTCTTTCATTTCTTATGAATTCTTTTCTTGTCTGTCTATAGTATAGGCTTATTCATACTGTCAGTACTATGAAGATCGTTTTATGCTTCTGTTACTGTATGAAGGCGTGGCCAAGGCGTTTATGGTGTCACTGCCACCCGCACCTGACATTGTGAACTCTGTAAACAGTTCTGGGAGCGCAGGATATCTCATCTCCAAAGATAAAGCTGGCGATGGTAAAGAAGATCCCTAAACAATATTTGAGTTGTTGGATGTTACATAGGATAAAGAATAGTACAGTACTAGTACGGTCAGATCTGCGCCAAAATATTGATGATTTCATTGGATCTCAACCCTTGCCAGTCAAATTAGGACTATTTAGCATATCCAAAAATCCACTCAGTTTTATCAGTGAAATGATTTGTTATACTGACGAGAGCTTAAAGTTGGCAAAAAATGGAAAAATGCCATTTTCAATGAAAAATATCCACAATTCAGGTGGTTTTTCCTTTCAGAATATATACAGGCGCATGCGTCGAGCAAATTCGTATTCAAGTATTTTTTTTTAATCTTATAATGATACACAATATATCTTATTTCATTTAGCTCGACAATCGCACATCTTTTCCTGCAAGTAATCTGTATCACATTTTGACTGTTTTCAGACCTCATTTGACAAAAGGCGGAAGAATGTTTATTTCGTGATGTCACGAATGCTATCAAATTAGGAATAGCATTCCAATATTTGTTAATAACGTAGTATGCCTGTTTTTTTTACTTTCTAAAAAACGGTGATAAAGGTTAATTTCAGAAACATTTTATATAGAGAAAAATTATTGGGCCTTTTTATGTAAACAATCGTAACCTTGTTCTTACT